>JBCJKH010044175.1:0-39494 GCA_039877255.1 Loriculus beryllinus
CCAGGTTGGACACAGGGGCTTGCAGCAACCTGCTCTAGTGGAAGGGGTCCCTGCCTGTGGCAGGGGTTGGAACTGGAAGAGCTTTAAGGTCCCTTCCAAACCAAACCAGTCTGTGATTCTGTGATTAGTCCTGGGGCAAAGACAGAGGTGAAGAGGAGAAATTTTAGTGTTTCTGTTCCTTTTTATATCAAGATCCCAAGTTTTGTCTTTAGGCTTGAACTGGATTGTCTCATTTGTGATGCAAAGGAGAGATGGATCCTTCATATCCTCATTTATGAAATCAGAGAAGACACTTTCCAGCCCCACACTGGCTAAGGATATTCTGTTCCTTTGGAAAATCTCAGGAGAAAGCGAGCATCCAGTTGTCTTTAACGCTGTATCTGCCAGGTAGCGTGTTGTCTTGCTCAGTGTGTGTCCAGTCATATTTAAGCAGTCCACCAGCTCTAGTAAATCAGGCTGTAGTAAACTGGCATCTCTGGCTGTTCTAACAAAAGTGTTCTGAAACTTGTGACGTTTTCCTCTTTGTATCAGCAGTTTTCTGTCTTGAAGGATTATCTGAACTAGTTCTTCTCAGTAATCATATCACCTTTTAACACAAAAATGCATCTATCTTCATTGACACATTTAGCACATAAATAAAATCTTTTTTTTTTTCTGTATTAAAAACTTGAGCGAATATTTAGCTCATGATACTAAGGACTGTAATTCACAATCTAATTTTGAGAACAAGAAATTATGCAACCATAAAGTGTGCTTTATTCACGAGATGATTTAAGCTTTTTTTATTTTTATGACTATATATTCTCTGAAGTCTATACAGATAAACTTTTTTAACATCTAAATATAGTACAACAGTAACACAGACCATTTCATCCATGGTACAAGTAATCTAGCAACAAAAATGCCTGTGTTACAAGGTTTGAGTTCAAATGTTCAAGGGTAGAATTGGCTGTAATGGTATATCTGTGAAAAAAATAAGCCTGTGGTGAAGATGGAACCCCAGTGCCAAAGCACAACATATAATTGGGCCTAATTTTTTCCATATGTATCAACAAAAACAGTCTTTGCTTCCATGAGAGATGAAAGCTTCCCTTTTTGTCATATTTTTATTTTGTGTATGATTCCTAACTCTTTATAATTTCATAGGCTTTTTAAAAAAACATGCCTAGATTTAGGGAGAGATGAGCTGTCGCCCTGGATTTGGGTTTATATTTCTAATAGAAAAGCCTTTTTTGATGAGGAAGGGAAAACACGACTATTTCGCCTCCCCTGCCAAAAGGGCTACTCTGTTCAAATCCTTGTACAGTGCCTGTGAGCTATCCAAGTTGGCGTGGAACAATCCATTTGTGAATTGATTTAAATACCTCATTTAAAATAAATAATCTAGTGGAATTAGTGTCATAAATCTTCATAGAATAAGCTCACTATTTATATAAGATTGAAGAAGTGTTAAATACATTTCTGTTCTGTTGACAATGTATGGTGGTGTTTCTCCCTCTGCTCAGTCTTATGTTAATTCCCAAATAAAAGATGCCTATTTTATTATGCATTTGATCTGTTGTTGAATGTGGTATCTTTCCAAATAATATTTCTTCCTCCTGTCTGTAAATTCAGTTAACATGTATCTGAATCCTGCAGACACTGATAGCAAAGGTAGACTTCATGGAAATAACCTCACAGGATGCCAGCAGTACCTTGCTGGTTTACTAGTTCACCTCACTTCAACTCTAGTTACATCTAGAATTTGGTTTGTAATTTATTCTTGCCTTAACTGATTCCATGGAAGTGAAGGGATTGTTTTTTTCCTGGCCTTACATTTACACAGCGTTTAAAACATTTTGTTCTAGACATCTTCTTTGGTAGGAGCAGAATTGAAAGTTGCATTGGCAATGGAAGCAGACATCACTAAAGTGACTTCTGAGTTCTCCGTATTGATGGCTGTGCAGAACTTGGATGTGGATGTGAGCTAAAGCCATCTTCAAAGTTATTCGTAGTTCCTAGTGGGCTGTTATAAAGATAATGAAGATAGTACAGCACACCTTTCCCAAATGACTTGTTAATTTTCTCTTTCTTAGGAAGAAGCCCCAGACAGGCACTTAAGAAGGAGGAAGAAGCATTCTTCCACTTCTAATGCAGTTAGCAAATACCTACGTAAATTCAAGGAAGGCATGTCTTGGTTACAGTAACCTGCTTCTATGGATGCCCACTGATGTATTTTGGTAAAAGCAGTCTTAAGACAGTTTTGATTCTGGTTTATGAGACTCCAGGAACAGCAGCCAGCTCAGAAGAATGAAGCGAAGAAAACTTCTCTGCCTTGTTCTTATTTTGAGTCAGCCAGAGAAACATTCTCTCGGACACTAGGTGACCGCAAATTCCAGGGCCCTCCTGGAGCAGCAGAAATCCTTTTGGATTTCTTCCAGAGGATTTCTTTGAATTTTAATGCAGGTCAGCCACCTTAGAAACAGGAGCCGCTACTTAACAGTGTTGATTGCCTCCAGGTACAAGCCTTACTTCTTCAGTAGTCTTCTCCTGTCTCTTGGTTTTTTTCAAGCCTTGCGCTGGTTCTGCTTACTTTTACAGCATCCATTCCCCATATGTCCCATGCATACCTCTCAAATCCCCACGCTACTGCCCCCCTCACCAAGTATTGGGATATCAGAAGCGAGAAGTCTGCCTGTAGGCTCACTTCAGGCTCAGATAAACGTGCTACTGACCTCCTTATAGTACATCTCCTGAACCCGCCTGCTGGTCCAGAAACCTTCTGATAGGTAATAACCATATTCTTCCCACTCATTTATGTCTAATAAGATGTACTGCAAAGCAGATACATCTTTGACTTCTTTTATTGACAGCCACTGGTTTTATTTGCCTCCATTAACTACCATCTGCTGCCTGAATCATCTGTGTTGGTCTTCTCACTTCATTGCTTTCCCACTGTCCTTTCAGACTTCCAGGTCTACTTGTGCTTTTCCTGCAGCCCTTCCTTTCTGGCTGTCTCTTGCTTGTCTTCCTATTTCGGCAGTGTGCTTTTATTCCAGCCTCTGAGCCTCCTCTTCATAACTCCATCATTTTGGACTCCTTTTACCTTTTCAAACAGGATGTCTTAAGCCAGAATTGTAGGAATGCAGTTATGGCCCTACTCAAGTCAACTGACAGAGGATTTTGCCATCTGTCTCTTCATGTATTTTTTTCCCATGTATTTGGGTACTATTTGCATGTATAATTGTTACATATGGATCTGTCTCATGGAAGAAAAATAAGCTGAACTTACTCCAGTCTCTGTATAGTCATATGATTGATATATGACCAGTATAGACTAACAAAAAGAACATTCTCCAATGCACATATTGCTTTGATTACTGAGGTTTTAGAATGTCCAAATGCTGTACAAAATGAGTAACAAACATCAGATGTTTGAAAAGTTAACTCAATAGAAGTCAAGGAAATAATTCTTAGTAGCAACTTGTTACGAAGAGTTCATATTTTTCTATTAATGGAAAATGACACAAAGGTACCCTTAGGCCAGCTCAGTATTTGTATTAGTAAGTGACCAAAACTGTGTGTCAGGGCACTTGCACACATACTAATCACTTGCATTTGTAACTGCTTCCTCTGTCTTCCTGGCAAAATATCAGCATTAGGAAATTGTGACTAATGGTAAGAAGAAGGAACATTGAAACACTTATTGTAATAGGCACTGTATCAATACAGTCTTTATAGGTGCCAAAGAAAAACTAAAGTACAGTTTGATTAACCTAAATACGATAGTGTGAATGAAGCAGGCAGTTCCTTTGAAATGTAAGTGAAAGTGACCGTAAAAGCTCCTACAGAGGTTGTTTTTATTACTTATTATCTTTTATTGCATTTGTTAGGACCAGGAACAGTGTATGTACTCATTCCTTTAGCACAGAATGAGTTTTGTGCACGTACAGGCATGAAAGAACGGCAAGGCTACAGTGTTCATCTGTTTTGATTTTTGGATATTTTTACTCCATTTAAAATATAATATTTCTGGATAAAATTTACATCCTTTGTTCCCTTGTTTAAAAATGGGGAGGGGGTGTTTTTGTTTTGAATAATTAGTTGTGGCGTCTGATTGTATAAGAATTGCTCTATTGTTTGGACAGTATGACAGCCTCTTGTGTTTTAAGAATCATTTTTTTTTTTTCTAGGCAAATGGCTTTTGAGAATGGCAGCATTTCAAGATTATGAAACTGCTGCTGATGGTAATGGTTCTGTGATAATTAAACTGTCCACAGTCTCCTTTTTTTTGTGTGTGTGAATCTGAGACAAGGGTAGTTGTGATTTCATCAAAGGCTTTGTTTGAGTTCTGGCAGCTGGCAAGGCAGAGCCCTCTGCTAGCAGGCTAAGTACCATCCTGAAGAGTTTTCACTATACATTTCCTTCATCAGCTGCATATTCATCACATTTCATCTTTGCCCATCTCGTAAGAAGACTAGTCGACTTCTTGGTGTTCTTCGTTGACAGAGTAGCCAATTTGTCCTCTTAGTAATCATGTATTAAAATTGGCTTTTGGAGTCTTCTTAAGTCGGAGGGTAGGGACCACATTCTCTCTGGGGTTTCATTGTTTGCATGACCGTTTGTGTAAGAAAGTACAGTAACTTAAACATGCCCTGATGCTAAAAATAAGAACTAAAATTATAAAATACATTGTGACCCTGCAGTAAAAATTAAAAAGGTTTTCTTTTCTTATTTTAAAGAAATGTACATCTGATTCTCTGAAGAGGCCTGCAATAGCCTATGTGTTTATGTAGTTGTGTAGTTATTTAATGCTTTATGACTTGTCAAGAGTTTAAAGTTAAGGACCACCACAGGTTCTCATGGCTGGAGCAGTGCTGAGGGATTTTCAAAACTGCTTTTGTGTGCATGATTATGCCATGTAGGCAGGAGATTATCTGCTCTTTTTAGGAAAAGCATTCCTGTAAATGGAGTCTCTAGAGATTCGTGGTAGCACAGCTATATAGCCTGGCACATAAACTTTGTTTAGATCAGTGGTGACGCATTGTTGTTGAGACAGTACAGATATTTACTGCTCAGTTGGTACCCTCACTTTAATAGCATTGGACTTCTGGACACTCAGTACCTCGTGGGATCAGGTTGTTCTACTGAGGATATTGCTTAACTCTTGTTCTTTGCCTTTTTATATGGTTTTTCGTTCAGCATTGTCTATTGACACAGTCTAATTAGCTTTGAATATGAGGTCTGATGGAGAGCCAATAGACAGAAGGTGAAATCCATTTTAAAACTTCGTTATGGGATGGTGCTCATAATACACTTGGCAATGGAGGTAACTGGTTGACTGAGACACTGAATATATCATTTGGTAGCTGTATGGTCCCTACTGACTTGTATGTGTTGTGCTTGGGATGGGATTCTGTTGCAGTGGGTACTGCACAACCACTGCCCATTCTTGGGTTTGGAGAGGTTGGCGGCCCTTCTTTGATGGAGGAGACAAACTGAGTTTGAGGCAGCTCAAGGGGGAGGACTGGCAATTCAGGGACATGTGAAGGAAAGACACTATCATAAGTAGAAAATAAATCCGGGTAAATGCCGCTTCTAGTGTTGTACTATGAGAAATGTTTGGAAGAATTTGGGGGAAAGGTAAAAACAGTTAAGGAAGATGAAGGGGATTGATGCACAGAGAACAGTGTGGTTCAGAGTTTGGGTAACTGGGGAATGTGGGAGTTGGTAAACACTCAGCAGAGCTTATTTGGTGAATTGTAAGACATTGAAAAATAAAGAGGCTGAGAAAGAAAGTGGGAAGTTGACAAATACTGGTAAACAAAGAGCAAGACAAAAGGTCTCTAAGGCTATTTAAGGTAATGGTCTAAAGTGTTTGCGTGTACAGCACCACCAGAGCTAGTATATCTGAGTTAATTCTCACAACTCACTAGCTTGTGGCCCTTTATAGAAATCCTTTAGTGTGGAGTTACATGAGATGACTGACCTGGCCTAGGATCACTCCTTGCTGGAAAGAGATTGTTCTCCTTTCTTCCTCATACTGCTACCTGCTGTTCCAGAGCCCATCCACTACCTAGACCATGTGCTAGCACTTTACTCACTGAACCACCAGGAAAAAAGTTTTTGTATGGTTTTTGCCAGCTTAGCTTTCCATGGTGTTACCTGGTCATTCAGCTGTGAAGTCTGATGGGCACCAGCACGAGGAAGGATTGGGAGCAAGCAGCTGGAGTAGTAGATGGGAGATAAGACTCCCTTTTGTATTAATGACTGCTTAGGGCAGCTATTTTACCTGTCTCTACACTGTGGCTACAGTTTTACAATTATCTGAATCCTATCTAAGTCCAAGCTCCTGCTGAAGGGAGTGGGGGCTATGCTGATGGTGACACCATCATGGTCAGTGGGATGGTCAGATGAGCTAAGAGAAAGTAAGCATCCTGACAAAAGAAGAGAAGTCTGTTTTCAGCTGGATCCATTGCCTGGTTTGGCTGTCCTATTCACAAGGACCCAAGAGGAGGGAGAAGGAGGGAAGGTGGGCCTTCGTTCTGGGTTGCTGCCCATACTTAGATGATTTTCAGCCAAGGGTGAAGCCATGCCCATAGGCTTTTCTGGTCCCTGCTGCATTAGATTCAGGTTCTGTAACATAGATGTAGTCTTGCTTGCCCAGAGGGAAGAGAGTTGTAACTAAAGATGCAATTCACAGAGATACAGTAAAACTTAAAGTGTTAAGTTCAAGCGTTCTGGGTAGAAGGCATTGTATGAATACTGTCTGTATTAAACTGAGAAAAACTGTTTAAAATTTCAGAAATAGCTGTGGGAAATGATTTTAGGTCTGCGTAAGGAATGCATGTTATTTTAAAAGGCAGAAAACATGAGCAGAATAATGCAGTGATACAGGGGTCCTGAGTATGCAAAATAAGTAGTTATGAGTTCTTTAGGAAGGGAGGGGATCCTACTGAAGAAAAAAGGATTCCACTTAAAATGTGTACAATTTTTAAGGGAATTGAAAGAGGAAATCTTGAAAAGTTTTTTGAACTTGAGTCTGGGGCAGAAAACAAGGAGATATGGACAAGACTTGAAGTGCCATGTATGAAAAGAATTGAGGAGGAATTGCTGGTTGACAAAGATGGTTATTGTACAGCTTCCAAAGAGAAAACAAGAGAGAAGCAACTGAAATAATAATAGTAGTAATAATAATAATAATATAATATTAGGTGTCTGAAAAATAATAGGTAGTGAACATACACAGACTTAAATGAGGAGAGTGTCCTGTGTGGGTTCTTTGGCTTCTCTGAATAAATGGAAATCTCTCTACAAATGGTTGTTTGTCCATGGTGGTAGGCAACACAGGAAAGGGAAATACATGACGGACTCTGATAAGGCCAGTTCACCAGAGAAGTTGTGGCATGTGGTATTTTAGTATGTAGGCTCTAGTACAGTCACCAGATGTGACTTCTATGGTTGCACTTAAGTAGACACTGTATTTTGATCAGTCTCTAGGCTGGTGGGTGTTTATTTGCTCACCAAATTGCACTTTCATATTTGGGCAACATTCAATGCATTTAACTCTCTTGCTTCATGTTGATGTTCTTGTGTTCCTTAAAAAAGAACACATATTCTGTGTGTTTTTAGTCAAACCAAGCATATATTTTTATATGCAGATGGCAATTATAGCGAATATAAATAGAGCAGGGACTGGGACTTCCTTCCTTTTGACCGCAGCCTTCTCTGTTCCTGTATAGTTACCTCATAACATAAAAGTAGTCATATAACCAGTCATGCATACTCAAGGTTAAAAATGGTTTCTCACAGTAGTGTTATACAACCTGTAACTAGATGCCAAACCCCCAAAGTGCACTGAATCAATAAAAATTCCTCTCAGTCTGCATTGAATAAAGTGATACTGAAGTGCGGCAGCCAATACTGGTTTATGTACTTACATCCCTTGGTGCTCCCTTGCAGGTGACAGAGTTGCAGCATTCCTCCCCTCATTTCTAGACTCCAAAGGGAATAAATGGCGAGGGGCAAATCTCAGAAGAACTGAAAGCTCCATTCCTACAGTTTTTGTTTAGGATATTTATTCATATTGCTTTGATTTGGAAACAAAGCCCAGAATCATGAGAACAAGCATTTTTATGAGTTTTCTGGGGTGTAATTACCTTCTGTTTGATATAAGTTTTACATGTTGTAACATGATTTTCATAATGCTTTGTGGTTATGCTTTTTAGAAATGCATTTCTTATGTAGTCTTCAGCTATGTGGAAGCTGTATATGTAAAAGAGTGCCCTCTGTTTGCATGGTAACAGAGTACTTTGATTATAATCTTTTGAACCTTATTTTAAAGAAAAAAGGACTCTCTGAAGTGTCCTAGTTTGGACATACAAAAAACCTGTATTGTTCCAAAAGCAGTCACGGAGATTGAGGAGAAAATCCCATCTCTCAAAGCTTATTGTTTCCTTCTCCAAAAGCTATTGTTTCTTCTGTCTATAGGATTGAGATGTGGTACTTTGAGCTTGCGTTTTTCATTTCAGCATGTTATTGTTGCTTGATAGAGTTAGAGACAGGACTAACTCTCCAGTAACAGTTGATTGCTAATTCTGTAACTGTAGATTCACTGAAGATCCAAGACCTGGTTATTTCTTATCTAATAAAGTTGTCGATGTAATGGATCACAGCTAAAAAGATGGCTTTTTGAGCAGACTGGTTTGAAATACTGAGAGTGCCTTTTGAAGCAGAGGTAAAGTCAAGCTTGAAAATCAATGAGGTATTAGTCTTGTATAGTTATAGAATGCTCATTCTAATTGAAGATGAAGTCAGGAATTATAAAGGTCTTCAAAATTAAAATAGAAATAAAAACCAGGTTAACTGAAGCTACAACAAACTTTTGCTTTGAGGGAAGATTTATGTAAGTTTTTAGTTTATCCAAATTGCTTCACCCATTCTTAGGAACAGTAATAGTACTTTGGATTTCTATGGCACCTTTCATCTGGGAACCTCAAAGCACTTTGCAGGCATTAATTTAATTAAATTTCACAGCAGTCCTGTGAGCTAAGTAATGTTTAAATAAGGATCACTTCACCCAGCACTGAAATGGAGCCACCCCTGGGGTGGAATGCAGTAAGCAGTTAATAGTACATAGCAACACTACACAACAGTTCAGAACAGAGCATGAAGAAAATACTGTATCCCACTGAGACTGCAGGGTGAATCTTGTTAGCCAGCATTTTTGTTTGCTTGTTACTTTTCCTTCTTAGTTGTAGGTTATATTCCACCACCTTGCTGATGACTACAAGGGGCTAAGAGCGTGCTTCTAGGTCCTACCAGATGGTCTTTGTCTAACCAAGACTTAGCTCCAAGTGCTGTGATACTCCATTCAGTGAGGTGTCTCGTGTAATATACACAAGTTTCTGTAACATTCATGTCTCAATAGTTTGATACTGATTTGAAGAATGGAGCATATCATCTGCTCTGTCATCAGTTGTGGGTTGGCAGCACCTTTTTTCCCTGGAAGCTTGTTACCACACTAGTCCACGCCAGTTGTGTTTGAAAGATCTGATAGGATCATAGCGCAAGGTATGGTTATCCTCTCAAATCTTTTTTTGGCACCATGGCATGCTGTTTCTGGTAGCTTTACGTTCAAAACCGAGCTAATGCATTGAACCAGCTTTTCCCAAAGTCTTAGATCCACAACAAAGCATTTTTCCATTGCTACTTTTTGAATGCTGTAGGGTATAAACATACCTGCTTGTGGCTTTTTTGCTTTGAAGAGTAGCGTGTTATGGGATTTTAACTTTCAACATGCCTTGCATGACTTTTACCCAAATCAGAAAACATAACTGGGGTGGAGAAGGAGGGGAAAAGGACTCATGCCAGCGGTGCTTAGTACTTGCTTTGGGAACCTGAGCTGGGATGTTCACTGGTCAGCAATACACTGGTTATTGAAAGCAGAAGGAATTTCTTTCCTACTGTCTGTAATGATGACATTATCTTGAGATGAAAATTGCTGCCATAACTCTTACATTCTGTTTCTGCTGTTTTTCATCACATTTTGCATCTTGTTTGTATGTGTTTTGTTTTACTAACCCACTAACGTACTGTGTGTACTAACTGGGAAAAATAGTCTTTTATTTTCAACTTTCATCATATGCATTTATCCTTTTAAATTGCCTTCTCTTTTTTTAAAATGACATTGCAAATCTCCTGTCTCGTAAGTAAGCAGTATAGAGGGAATATAATGAGAAATTCTGTCATAACCAAGAGGCAGGTGGTTTCCATTAGGAGCTCAGCTGGAGCTTCCTTCCATGCCAGCAGCTTCCCACAACTGAACTACTCGACTCATCTCTACCCTTTTCAGTGGGGAATTTGGAGAGGAAGTGGAACAGAGCCCTGACAGATAAGGGATTACTCAAATGGCTTCTGTCACAGTTTGAGAATTAGGTTCAGTTATGAATCCATTTATTTTGTGAGTCCTGTTAGTGCTTATGACAGTCATGAATAAGGACATTCTGCTGGCAGGGATTTGGCACCAGAGGAGCCGTGGAGTCTGAAAGGGTGAAAGAAAGGACTCTACCCATGTTGGTATCATGTGTCTCTCACCTCCTGGAACAATGGCACCTTTTGCAAATAGAACTGTCCATACCTGTGCTATCTCCTTCCAGGGAAGAGTATGTGACTGGAAGTCTTTTTGGAACAGAGTCTGGCTGTGAGAAAAACCTAATTTATCCAGCTGTGATCACTTAACCAAAGAGGGACAAATCCCTACTTGAGGTAGGAGATCGGTGTCCAGAGGTGATAGACTTATCAAGACACTTAGAGTATCTATCATAACATGATGAGATGAGGTGCTGATCATCATCCATAGGGATAACAAAGACAAAGGGGAAGGAAACACATCCAAAGGGGAAAATTTAAGCTAGAGACCAGGTACTTTGTGGTATTATTTTCTAGAATAGAAGAGGAGTGAATATGGCATGAGATTATATTATAGAGACAATGAAAATCTTGGATGGTGTGGAATCAGGAGGAATTGCTCAGCGGTTCTCAAATACTAAAACTGGGGTCTCTGAGTGAAATACCAGGCAGCAGGTTGCAAAAATAAAAAATAAAGGGGATACCCTCCTACATGGCATCTATATTGTAGAACACCTTCCCCACAGGATGTTGTGGAAACCCAAGGTACAGATGGGTTCAATGATTGGATGAGGTTATGAAAGTCAGTTGAAAACTACTAGCTGCAAAGGTGTAAAACTGATCCTAGCTCAGGAAACTTTCTAGCTGTAGAGTATTGAAAGGTGGATGTTGCTTTCTATTTGCCCTCTGCTTTATACACACTACCGAAGTATCTGCTTGGGATCACTATCAAAGGTGGCTATTTGGCTACGTAGGATTATGTATGCCATTCGTGTGCTTTTATCCAGAATAATTCTTCAACGACTATTTTCTTAAAGGTAAAGAAAGGTTTATTTTAGGCAGAAACACAAGGCATAGAGGGAAATGGGAAGTGGGAGTTACCTGGTAATAATATATATTTCATATATTATATATTTCATATATATTCAGAATAACTGAAAAATTGGATGATGCTTAACTCTAAACTTCTGAGTAGTGTCACAGAAGTAAATGGAAATATGTGTGTGCTAAAGCATAAGTGTAGATGTAAGTTCTTGCCTGTGTTATGTTTCATGGCAACATACAAACATGTGCAGTTGCAATTCAGCAGAATACTTTTCCCCATCTGCTAGTCAGTGTGCAAACAAGTGTAGTTATTGTCAGATAGTAGATTCTTCTGTATAGATTGGCTAGTTGGGAATAGGAATAGGTAGATAGAAAACCAGATGTGCAGCTGGTTGAGGCATAAGAAAATAAGGTGGTGGTGGTCAGCAGAAGTATTTATTTCTCTTCTCCCTCCACCCTACTGCCAGCACTGAGCACTTAACAGTACAGCTTGCAAGGGGAATGAAATGTGCTTGCTATAAACTTTCTGGAGATAGATGGTAAGTGGCTACTTGATTCTTTTCAGGTTCCCATCTCCATGCTGAAAGAGTGCTAAGGAGCATAATGATAATCAAATTTCAGTGGGATTTGGGTAACCCTGAACTCATTTGAGCATTTAAGTTCTATGCAGAGTTTTGAAATGCTGTTATTCAGTTTTGCTTGATTGACAGGTTGCATTTTTAAGCAAACATGCTATGTAAGCAAATTCAAGCAGGCATTTGCCATATGGATTTTACGTAAAGCCTGAAGCTTAATTGTGTGGGAAGAACTAATCCTAAAGTTAATTAAAAGAGGATAAATAAAAGTTATGAAATAGCCATAAAATATTATAATAGATTGATTTATTTACAAAATATTTATGATATTACAATATTATATCCAATCATATTCAGTAAAACACACTACATTATTCACTAGGTCAAAAATCAGAATCCCAGCTCTTTCAGCAGGTACCTGTTAAAGTTGACAGAAAAAAAAATCAGATGTATTCACAGAGAAACATCTAAAATGTAATCAGTTCTTTAAATTTTCTAATTTAGAACCATTTTTATTTCTGTGTATGCATTCATAGCGTGGAATTATAGCTTTAAATTTTAAGACCTCTTCCCAGGTTAATTTTCTTTATATTCCAGAAATAACTGGCCTCTGGGTCACTGGTCTGGAATGAGTTTCCACTTTATTTACACAGCCGTTCTTACATTTGGTATTCTATTTCCATGGTGGAGCAAATCTTTCTTATTGTTTGAGAGAGTTCAGCAGATGCTTCAAACCAGAAATATTGCCTTATCTGGCAACCAGCTTGACCTGTGGCTTAGGTACCAGCAAATGTCTTGCCTCAGTTCCTAGCCCCTTTGGTCACAAATTGCATACTTTGCAACATTCCTGTTGTTCCATGGGGAAGATTGGGTTTTTTTGGTTTTGCAGATCAAATAAAAACCAAGTGGTGAAAGGCTCAATGGCTAAACTGTAGTCAGGAAGTGGTCAGAAACAAGGCAGCAGTAGCCTGTTGATTCTCAGCTGGATGACCCAACGAGGGAGGCAGTGTCTACTTATGCCTAAATTATGAAGCTACTGTCTTTAGTAACATCACCTTCTGCAGAGCAGGTGCCAGGAATGGCTTTAGGGCTTGAGGTAAAAGATGACGTTTATGTGGACATAGCTTTATTCCTGGTATTGTTTTTGGTTTGTTGAAGAACAGAGTAAAATTATAGTTTTCCTGCAATTTTATGTTTACACTAGGAATTATGCTACCTCAGCTCAGCCAGTGTCCCACAGGGAGCTCTGTTTTGGCTTGCATTGTTCTCTTCCTGTGTGTCATTTAATCTTGCAAACCTGGATGAAGATTTCACCACCAGCCACAGTCTTTGGTCAGTATCATTCATCAGAGATGATGGAGAACCACCCCTGTTTCAGAAATACCATAAAACTGTGGTCTTCCCTTTCCCTCTTAAATCACTGATACAGCTTAATGCAACTGTATTCCCGTATGACTTGTTTTCCTGCCTCATGCTCATATGTCATGTTAAGGACACTGAAGAAGTGTCCAGTTTGTCTTCATCTCTTTACACACTTCACCATTTCTTCTTTATTGATTAAGTATGAACCTTTCTAAACAAGAAGCTATTCCACCATTGTTACTGTGTTACAACACTAAAGTTGAAGACTTCTAGGGAAATATGTCTGCTAGTGCCTTCTGAAGAAAACATCAGTGTCCTAAACAGTAAGGACCTTTCTGGTATAACATTTACATATGCAGAGTGCAAGTTTTTTAGTTTATAAAGCACAGATTCAGTTTGCTGGGACTCTCAGCATCTCCACTCTGCGCTTGTAATGACTGACACAGAACACAGGACTGAGCTCCTATTCCATAGTTATGGCCAGGGAAAAGCAAATTTGTTTTAAAAAGAAGTACTGTTATGTTATAAAGAAAATTATCTGGCAGTCAGAGGACTTAGTAAAGCAAAGCTTTTTGCATAAGTCATCTGGCTTTCAAACATGCCTTGAAAAAAAAGGAGGGAAAAGTCCACCAGACTATTCCATATCCTGTGGAGAAAATTCTGCTGAACCTGCAGAAGCACAGTGTGGCAAGCGTCATTTCTGCCTCCTTCGTTCCATAAGCACTCCCTTGACACATGGGGAAACTATCCATGTTGGGCATAGTTTGCTTGGATATGTGCTTTACCTAGACTTAATCCTTCTACTACTGGCAAATTGAACTTGCTATCCAAGCAATGACAATTCCAGTAGACAATGTGTGTTATATTCAGGATTGTTATCTCATACTTTGTATGACACTAGACATGAGATTAAGTGCTCTGTAATGTGCATATTACAGCTATTTTTTTACTTCCTCTAGTGTTTTGTTTGATGTAAGGTAGAGATGAACAAAACCAGATAATGATTTTAGAGCCAATGTATTGCACATGTACATAGCTGGAAGCAGAAGCAAGAAAAATTTGGACCTAGAAATAAAGGATAAATTCTGGGCAGAGAGGAATAACTTCCTTACAGATGTGATTTATTCTTCACTTGAAGTTTTTACATCAAAAAGCTCAACTTGAAGTTAAGGGCTTGTTGAGTAAATTATTGGGTGAAATCCTGTAGTCTGTATTATTCCAGGCATCTGACTAGATGGTTGTATTGAGACCATCATAGTCTAAGCCCTTCTGTTCTTTAAAATCTGTGAACAGTAAATGTTGCTGGCATATGTTTTCATGTTACCATGCGGTGTTTTCTTTAGTAGCGTGCCTCAGTGAGGGAGCAGCTTTCTAAAGGCTGCTCAATAATACCCAGTATTCCTTTAAAACAGTCAAATTCTGCTCAGTTTACCTCCAGCAGGTTTTTTGTACGTTCCCAATGGAGAATTTCCCCAGCACAGAGGTACTCTGTGTTTGGTGTGAGTTTTCCAGATGCATAACCACATCTTCCTTTCTTCGCTGATCCATTAAGGAGTTTAGTGGTGCAGTTTAGGGTTGTGTGGAACCAGCTTGTGAGGATGAGGCCCTTAATTCAGTGCATCAGCTAAAACTACATGTTAAAAGAAAAAGACCTGAGGATTATTTCCTTTTGAGAATGAGCACCTGTTTCTGCAAACCCTTATGGGAAGTGTTTGCTCTGTGGATTCCTGTTCACTCTGTTATCTCCTAGACACCTCTCACATGGACTGGCGGAGCTATGCTCAGGGCTGTGATGGAGAATGCAGCACTGGCAGTGAGTTTGTACATGTGCATAGAGGTATCTGCTGAGGTCCTGCCAATGTGTTGATCATACACACATGGGGCAGAGCTTGTGTTAATGAGCCCCATGCTCTGATCCACAGAAACCTGGGGGTAAAATTGGGCAAATCCACTGAAAGGGCATTTTCTTTGTCTCTTCGAATAACGCAGTTTTCAGTATCATAATTCTGCAGAACATTTATAATCAGGAAGGCATTTTTTTAGAGGTATTGAATTCACCCTACTTTTTAAATGATGTTTGCTTTTTTAACATGTGGCATTTTATAAAGCTAACTGATGGTATAAATCATAGGGTTGTTTTTTAAGTTTAATATGAGCTTCTAATTTAGAAATGCTTTCTTATAAACTGCTTTCCTAGTAGAACATATAATTAAACATCAGGGTGTGGGCTTTTGATATTTGAATGTTTCTTGATTCTCCAAAATTTCTCATCTAAAGCTCCTCTTATCCAGGGAAAATCAACAATACCATTTCCTCTCCCCTTCATGGTGAATTAGTTTATGTAATGGTTTTCAAACAACTTCGTGAATATCTCTTAGAACACAGATGGATTGCAGGAAACCAAGCTGAAAATGCATGTTTTTGTGTGACATGAAATAATTGGACATATTGAAATGGGACATTTGGATTTGCTAAACTGGAATCTCTCAAACTTACAAATTCAGAATGTCTAGTTTTGTCTGGTTACTTTGTGTGTAATAAAAATGCCTTTCATATGTGACCTGCTTTGAAACCTTATGTTATCATAATGGTTGTCTCTTGTTCTCTTGCCACCATTGTTGAACCCCCATGGCCAGTTTCCTATGCATTTTAAAGAGAGATAAACATCTCAAAAATATGTAATTTAATACAGATTTTGTCGAAGTTGTCAGGTGGGTGTAAAGGAAAGGTTCAGATTACTAGGGGAAAAGCTCAAACAGGAATTAACAGTTACCTGTTGCTTTTGATGTAATCTTGAGTAAGTACGCTCTTATCACAAAACCAGCCTAATTCGTGGCTCTTGCTTGGGCGGAAACTGGTAGATGTGAAGGGTTAGCTGAGGGTACTGTGAAATGAGAGGGGATGTATTCGGGTTTAGCTATGAGACATGGAATGTGTCAATCTAACAAATCAGGAATAGGAATTAGGAGAGGAAGTGAGACTTTGTATGAAGCTGTTCTTCATAACCACAACTTGTTGTATGGTGACATTGCCAATCTGAAATGTAGTAAAAAGTTTAATTCTTTGTTATATTTCCGTATTTTTATATAGCTGAGAATGAAAACCTATGGCAAATACCAACATTTTCCATAAAACAAGCATTCCACTTCCAGAACCGAGTTGCAGTCACAGACTTTGCACAGTTCAGACTACATACATTTGTTGAATAAAAGCATTGGCAATCAGACTTAAAAAATTCTGATTTCATTATTCTGGCCTCTTGGCAATTCAAAGATACAGCAGATCTCAGAAGAACTGGCAGAAAGTTACGTGATCTTTTTAATACTTACAACTATTTAAAATTGATTTATAGCCTCTGTTTCATCTCAACAAGTTCAGCTATCAGCAGATTTACTGTTAAAATCCCTGCTTTATCTTCGTTTTTCTTTCTCACTGTTACAATTCAACAGAATGAGATGCAAATTTACCCTTTATCTTACTTTTAATTTAGCAAAAAAATGAATGTTAGCAAGTTGTTAATCATTAATGAGTGTAAAGGATGGTGCTATCTACTGTTCACAGTGTTAAAGAAAAGAGTCTGAGTGTCTTACAGCTATCAGATCAAATATAAATAATAGTGATGGTGCAGAATTGGCAGTGAATATGCATATGTACACGATTACCTAATTATATACTCTCTAGTGAGTATATTTACATCATGGTAATAATGTTCTTTTAACGTTTTATTCTCAAGTATATTATCCTTTAAAATTTCAAGAGTGACATAAGAAATCGGAAAGAGACCTGATTCTAGAAACTTTTAATTTCTTTTTCTTATAGATAAAGTCTGTTTGTAATGTAGAAATCGTACAAGTACAGAACAGTTCACTAGGAAAATGAGCTTAGTGTTGTTGGTTTAGTCCAAGTTGGACAACACATTATTTGGCACAATTGAGTGGCCTAACTTTAAGAGAAGTACAAGACTGAATAAGCATAGTGGTTTTATTATTTGGGTGAGATGAGCTGTATGCATAGAACGATGTTAAACCCTTGTACTGCGTCGCACCTGCTTTCAATTGCACTGCTTTTATAAGCATTGGATTTACAGTAAAAATGTCTCCTGAAGAAACACTGTTCTTTCCTGTCATGTGTAGATGAAAGGCTGTGTACTTCTGCCTTTCACATATCATACTTGTGTAGACAAAGTGTTATAGAAACATTGATAAAAATACCAGTGTGTACATCAAATGGTTGGATATTGTTTTTTCAGAAAACAAATGTGAGATATTTTATGTTCAAAAGACAAATCATTTTGTTATGTTGCATGTTGCTCTGGTGCTTTGCCTGTTGAACAAACCCTACTTTTAAGGGGAAGTGTTCTTTTCTTTGTTCAATCTTAATGACTGCTTGGTAAGATGTTGGCTTCTGTTGGGCTGCAAGTCTTAAATTAAGCATTCATTTCCTGTGGATTCTAATGTTAAGAAGGATGAAATGCATACATTAAGAAAGAAGTCGTGCCAGTCCATGGGAAGTGTTATTTGTGTTAAAAGAATATGATAGGAGAGGTTACCAAGTGATGAGTTTCCCATTCTGAGGGTCTTCAGAAACAGGCTTGCTTACCAGTTGAAAAATAGTAGCTTAAAGATAAAGCATGACAGAAATCCTCACTCTGATATGTCTGTTACTCTGCGCAGAGATGTAGAGCATGGGGACCTGAATTTTCAGCCTATGATTGCAATAGAAGGATGGGATTATAAATGATGGCCTTGCAATAGGTTTATGGTTTGAAGAGGAGCTACTGAATTTCATTTCAAGAAATCAAAGAGACTGTGTTCTGTCTTGGACCTAAAGTTACAATGCACAGGATATTTTAGATGGCTTTAGCCTGAGCTGAGGTTAAATAAATAAACTGTGAAATTAAATGCAGTTATCAAGTACTCAGTCAAACAGAAAGTAAGGCTGCCTCTTTCATACGGTCTTGGCCTTCTCAGAGGTGCCAGTGGAGGAACTTCAGAATTAAGAGTGTTGAAAATAGTTGTAAAGCAGAAGCCAATGCTAATAAACAGTTTTGGAAGTACAGTGAGTGGTTTAAGCATAGTCTGGATTATTGTTATTACTGTGTTAAATCACAGCAATCAAATAGCCAAGCATTGCTTCAAATGATTGAGTGGGATGGCTGTCAATGAAAAACCTTCAGGCTGTATTTGCAGGCATAGGGATGGGTGGGGTCATGGTCAGCTTTCCCAACCATGACTTTGGATGCTGTTGCAGATACAGAGCAGGGTGTTACATGATATTTTCAGAATCTGGCAGATTTCAGTTTGGTTTGGATGTTTTTTATGTGCCTTGGCAGGCATGCCTATCCCTGCAGCCGTACAGCAATCTGCATTAATGGCTGAAGTAACACCTACTGGTGAGGCAGAGTCAATCAGCAACAGGCTGCTTTTGACTCATGACTTCAGTTGACTCATAATCCCATTGAGTTTTGGAGGTCACCTTTTGTTCCCACCCTGAAGCCCAGTGCCACTTCCTGTCATGATTTGAATACCCATTGATTAAGAAAGTAGGTGATTAGTGCTTTGTGGACAAATGAGCATATGCCTTTAAGGAAGATATGGTAGAGTCTTACATAACTTCCATCAGCTAATTAAATTAGTTAAAATTATTTATTCGCATTTACAAAAGCCTTCACCCAGAGTTTTAGATAAATTGCAGTAAACATAGAACCACAGAATCTTTTAAGATGGAAAAGACCTGTAAGATCATAAGAGTCCAACCACAGAGCTCAGTGTGTTGTTGAGTCCAGAGCTCAGTGTGTCAAAATGGCACAGAAAGATCTCACAAAGACAAGTGATTTATTTTACAATGTATTCAGATTTTATCATCCTTGTATATTGCTGTCTCTCCTCGAAGAGCTTGGAAAAACAAATGAGGTTTGAAATGTGTCAGATCTGGTTATTGTCATGTGAAGGTGGCATCATATGCCAGATAATGGAGTTTCTAGATCAGATCTGAGAGAAAGAATAAAGGAAGAGAGCATTCTGCTCCTGGAATTTGGAAGGTAAAGAAATATTGGAAGCATTTCTAGGAAGTTATTCAAAGAGTCTTGGCTTGAATAGGAGGTGTTGTTGCACCATCTCTGAAGATAGATATCTCAGTATGATCCGGTTTAGTTTTAAAAACATGAAGTCATTTAACTTGTCATCCCATGCATGATGTGTGATACATGGGAGAGCAGCTCATTGTTTTTTAAGTCTGTAACTTGTTAAAATGACTAACCATCCTTTTCCAAGCTACTGCACAGGGACTGAGACTGGTAACATGTATGGCATCCTTCAGGCAAATACTGTTTCTGACAGCACAATTTGAATTCTCCTGTGTGGGTGGAGAAGCTCTGGCCATGGTAAGCATGAGCCAGCAAACTATTCCACCATGCTTTAAGGAAGCTGCTTGGTAGTCTTTACTGCAACCTGTTAAATAGGCTGATTTCAAAAGTGCTTCTGGAAGGAAAGGAAGGATAGGTGCTACTGGAAATAGTATATTTGAAACTTCATTACACACTGTTGTTCATGCTTTACTATTTTCTTGTTCATCGTTTGTAGTTTAAATGAATATTGGTAAAACTGCAATTTGATCCTCTACTTTTCATCTTCACACACAACTGAATGAGTGGCTTTCACACTTTCACAATCACATATTTCTGCTGGCCCATTTCCTGCAGATAATCGTATCTTTGCACCTTTAGTTGAAAATACTGTAAGGATGATGTTTATTTTCTTGTTTGATGTGATTTCATGAGCTGCAGACAACGAATTCATGGATGACAGGTTGGAAAACACTTTTACCATTCCAAGTAAGGGTTAAAAGCAAAAATCTGTACCTTAACTCACAGCTCCTTTCAAAACATCTGATATGTGATGTATGCTGCCTTTCTTCCAATGAAATCCCTGATTACAGCAATAAGACCTCTAAACTGCAAATGCATTGGGAGAGAAGTAATAGCATCCAGCTTGTTGCAAGATCTTAGCAGAAGCAGATAATGGACAGGCACAGTGGGAATATGTCTACATTTTGATAAATCTTCATCTACTATATTAAGATTTCACTCTTGCTGCAACAGAATGGCTCTCAATAACATGTCTTTCTTTACATTTTTGTCCAAACTATCCATTTGAGAGGCTTCAGTGGAGTTTTTGGAGCTCTGTGTGAACTTTGAAGTAAAGCTCTCCTGCAGTGAGAGATCAGAAGTGCCTTGTGAAAAGCAGAGTCTCCTTTGAGAACACTTTGGAATCAGAAAAGCATCTGTTTCCTAAGAAAGTTCTAAACAAAATTGTGTTGAGTTAAATGTAATATATGATTTAGATATTTCCTTGGGTGATGTCACCAGATTCTTCTGAGACTTAAAACCCCCCACAAAAAAAAATCCATAACAACATTCCTTGCAGACCATGTGCACAGTAAAATGCCAAAGATTAAAAAACCCCAATAATGTAGCATCAGAGTATTCTGGGGCATTAGGTAAGAAAGCACTTACAGCTGTATGTTTGTTCTTTGTTAATACAGTGCTTGTGCACGCACCCAACTTGAACATATACGTGGTGCATTCAGTTCCACCGAGCTCAGTTGATCATATGCATAAGTGACTGGAAGCAGTTTTCTGACCTGGAATTGAAGCTGATTAAGTATCATGCATGATTAGTTGGTTACTCTCCAAACTAGTAAACCTAAGTCCTTAAAGCTCTGTCCTATAAACTAAATAGGAGATTTGAGGAGAACTTTCACTGACTTCAAGGTGGCTTGGGAAAACCTGGATGTCCACCTTGTTAGTGAGGCAGACATTATTGCTCACATAAATAAGGACAGGTAATGGCAGCCAAGATGCTGTGTCAAGCACAGGTTTGTGGACCTTGCATGCGTCAAGTAGGGAAGAACAGCATTAAGTTGAATTGGAGTAGGAAGAAACCTGTGAGGTTCCTCTGTCAGGTAGGTTACCTTCAAGCATGACTGAGCTATCTTTAGGCTGTTTCAAGTGGACAAGAGGGAGACTATGGAGGTAGAACAGCTCCAAAGGCAGTTCATTCTGTGATATAGATACAGCTGATGAGTGTGGGAAACTTGACTTTCATACTTGAAGAGAAATACTTTGTTTACATTAATTAATATTTAATTGATAATATTATACTACTCATGGTTAGTTTTAGTTTTGCTTTGATTTTCCTGATTTAGCATGTTCGTCTTTCTTTTTTTTGTTTTCTTCAGGCACTTGGTTTATTACTCAATGAAAAGATAATTTTAACATTAGATAAACACCAGAATGAAATTGTTTGCTCTTCCTTGAGTTGTTAGTGTCCACTTCCAGGAGAAGTCTGTGATCAGACTGTGAACACAGCTAGTTGTGTTGCGCTCTAATGAAACTAACTTATTTACATGATGTGAATGTATTTTGAGCAGTTCCCTTGAAGAATACAGTCATTTCAACCTGCATTTATTGTGGGAATCCCATTGCAGTGACATTTCCTGAAAATTTGTAATACTGAATTGGCTGTCTATAAAGTTGAGCGTATTTTCCCTAAAGTCACAAAAATTTATGAAAACTATATTGCTTTCCTGCAGTCTGACTATACTTAATTTTTATTGCTTCCTGAGCCTGTGAGAAAATCCATAATAGATTTAAAACTGTTACTTCCATCATTCTGAGCCTTAGATGTGGGTGTGTTGGCTTCTACTGCTTTTCTGGAGGTACTAAAAGGTTCAGTGCCACAAAGTGCTGCCCTCATTTTGGTTCTGCTGATTCTGGTGTGAGGTTGGAGGGCCCAGAAATTTCTACTCCTCTTTCAGAAATGCACAGATTTGGGCCTTAAGGAATCCCCAATTGGATAATCAGATTTGAGTAGCTTTACGATTTTTGTTATGAGTACTGAAATTGCCATTATAGCTAAGATATGCCTGGAATCATATGGCTGAGATATGCTTGGAAGTATCCAGGGATGTAGCAGGATGCGACTCCACTTCCATGTGTATGAGACAAGACTGATACCAGTGGAAAAAATAGTAGAAATAGGGAGAATTACATTACAGGTCTTTGGTATAGTGAGATATTAAGACAGTTTAGAATATACGGTGAAAAAATACAGACTGCTATTACGTTACCCTTCTAGCACACTCTTCACCCCCCAAATCATCCTTTGCATTTGCAAAGATAAGATTTTAGTGGGGGGATGAAAGGGGACAGACACATGACCAAAAAAAAAAGGCAGATACAGGTTTTTGGTGAGCAATAGAAAGGAGTTTAGTGTCCATTTAGAAGAAATTTCATCTATTACTTTAACACAGGTTCTTTTTATTTTCTTCATTTGCTTTTAAGCCAACACTGAGACTTATCGAAAGATTGCATTTGGAAAAAAAAACCCACTTAAAGCATTTTCCCCATATACTGTAGCTTAAGAGGAATGTTTGAAATTCAAGATTGGAAAGTATTACCCAAAAGTATTCTTTTTTCCTTTATTGTTCTTTTTTTTTGAAACACATTTTTCCTCAAACCTGCCTCTCTACCAATGTCTTTTTCCCACAAGACTCCAAAGGAAAAATGATATCAAATGGTAAAATCCTGTTGTATGTTATTTCCAGAAGAATCCATGGAAATCTTGAATATGATTTTATCATTTGCACTGTAGTGTTCCATTGTTAAAAGGAGCAACATACTGAAGAGTATTCAGTTGCTGAATACTTCATGGTAAGCAAAAGCTGATGTTTCTGTGACTATTACAAAACACTTCAGGAATTCGTAGCACCTCAGATCTGTTGTATGATAATAGGAGTTAGAAATGGAAAACTCGTTCTATCAGCTTGACCATCTCCCTGACACCACCAGATTGTTGTCTTCATTGTGGTACTAATTTGGAAATGTCATAAGCCATGTAGCTTTCACCACTTCTCTGAGGAGAATACATGGCATTAAAGCAGCCTTGAATAGTCCTTTCCTTGACTTCATCTTCTTGATTCTCTTTTATATCTCTTCATTAAAATAAACAATTCCTAATGTTGCTTTGCCTTTAGCTATTTCATTTGTTTCCCTCTCTTCTGTTTTCCACAAAATCACACTGTTTACACTGTTCCTTTTGGGAATTTCTCCTATTTTGTTTATCTTTCTGGTACCCAGGAGCCATGGACTTGTGTGTACTGTAGGCTGTAAAGAAAATGTTAGAAGTCTCTACTGGAGAAACTTACATTTATGTATGAAGGTACTTAGTTGTCTTGTAAACATACAAGTTAAACTTGGACAAGAAGGCCTTAAATGCAAGTCTATAACAGACTCATTATCCATAAAAAGATGAGGTTTTTCCCCCTATAAATCTAATACACTTTTTATTCTATATTTTATTGAAGCTGGTGTTGGCTACAGCTGCATATACTTTACATGTAGTATGTATTTTAGCAAACTTGTTGAAAGTTTCAGTCTGGCAGTGATACCATGCATATTAAAAGGATAACTGCACTATTTTGACTGAAGATACAGGTACACACAAGAATAGAGCTCTGGAATAGAAAATCTGTTGTTTTGGGAGAACTTCCAGTGATTGATTCAGGTTTCTCTTTTACTGCTCAAATGAAATATTTTGCTTAGAATTTGTATCTGCTAATTTACTTTTAAAAGTAAACCCAACTTAATACTCAAGGAAACTTATTTGCAGTCCTTCGGTGTGAAATGAAAATTCAAGTTATTTTGAAAATATCAAAAATGCTGTAAATATTTACCTTTTTTAAGCCAAATTGACTTGACAAATTCAGCAGAAATCTGACTGATGGTTTTTTTGACCTGCATTTGCAATTCTCTAAGGTAAATCATCTCAGCTGAAAAGTTTGCTCAGTATTAGCTAATGTTACGTACATAGACGAGGAATGTTTGAAGTTAGACTAATGGGGAGGTTGTAGGTCTTAAGAGGTCAATTATGAGTTGCAGCCAGCCTACAAGAATAGAAATTTACTGTAATATCTGTCTATCTGTATCTCATATCCATGAAGGATCTTGGATCTTCCTGCAGGCAAGACACTGGGTGGCTGTCTCCAGGAGTAGGATTCATTACCATTCATATGAAAATGGTGGAAAATCTTGCCCTAAAGCTAACCTACCCCTGGAGTTTTGCCTATCTGTCATGGTGATCACTTGTCTGGCAAGATAAAGGATTTGGTAATAGTCAGCTGGCTGGTCTGGCTGTTTGGGAAGTCAACAAAACAGCACAACGAATCAAACAGGCAAAAGACTGATTACTATGGCATTACTTCTCCCCAGGAAAAAGCGAAGAGTTACATCTATGCAAAAAAGATCCTGTTTTTAATAGATTATCATCTGTCTAATCTCAACATACATAGCCAAACTATATGTTGGTTTGGTTGTTTTGTCAGCAAATTATTAAAGAGCCAACAGTTCTGAAAAAATTAATAGGATTTGGGCTTGCAGTGAATGGGAAGGTATAAGATGAAGAATTAAATGGAGTCATTGACATTTGTGTGGCCGTAATTACTTAATTTTTAGATTTGTGTTGTGCGTATATCCCTTAGAAGCCACTGCGTTAATTTGCTGCCCTAGCAAAGGCTGATAGCTAATTAGGAAGAAAAGAAGTTTGGTCACTAAAATGCAAACTCTTTTTAAGGGATTTACTTCCTGGCAAGAAATAGCTCTTCCAGCTGAAATGTGTCATTTGTGACTTCTTCCTGTAATCACCTCTGAAGGAAAACAACCATTTCTCAAAATTGCAAGCTTTCCTAGAAAAATGCCCAGGATTTGATGGTTGATTATGATAGGCCAGGTATTTGGAGAAAATAGTCATTTTTCATGCAATTGAAGTTACATTTCTCACAGTAATGATCAGTGACTTCATTTCAGATAAGTAACTGCTTTTTAAGTACCTTTACTCCATGCAAACATATTCAGTTGTGTCTGTAATAATTTATGGATTGTTTTGTGGTTCCTGAATGCAGCTAAGAATACTGTTATTATAGTGCTGCTTATAGAGCTCTACATGGCTTTGAACTTACTGCATCCTATTCCTCTTTTTTCCTTCATACCTCTAAATGTAAGCTAGATTCGGTGTGTTGACAGCTCTTTGTGTTTTACAGAATGAGTTTATTCCAGCAGTGTGTATATATGTGTGCATGGGGGTATGTGAATATGTATGTAAGTGACTGGGGTCATCAGGAAGAGCAGCTGTGTGCCTTGGGAATTTTTTTGGTCATGTCACTGGATGTTTTTCTTGATGTTCAAATTTGGTAACTTTATATTAGAAACATTTCATATGTCTTGGGTGTTTTCCAAATGCAAAGCAGGCCTAAGGAAAGCATAGAAACTTTGTGACGTTGTAAACGTATTAGTCTGAACTCTGCCATTTACAGCTTGAGTACTTGATAATCCCAGGAACTGTGACCTGGTGCACACCTCCTTACCTTACCCAAACCAGGGCAGTAATTCAATGCAGTTCATTCCTTGGGCCCATTGGTGGCAGCTCTAGTGCTTTTTAGGTGCTGGGGTTCTCAACAGAGAAGTTTGTAGGAGGGATATGTGAAAGGTAAGTGTGTGTATGTACACCATATACTGTAATGAAGGCTGAAAAATGCAGTATTATACAAAAGAAGCACAGCATAATTATATTAATAGTAATTTTTATTAATTATAATTTTAATATAGAATAAAATTGATGATGGGGATATTTAGTTGCTGTACTTTGGAAAACAAAGACAAAACAAAAGAAATTACCTTGGAAGGGACACTAACTTTTCCATCATGTCCCATTTCACAGTTGGCCTGAGTTGCTACAGGCATGGGTCTGCAGTTACCATTGAGGGCCAGTGCCCAGGTGCATGAAGAGCTTTGTAAGGTGTTTAAAAGTTAACTAAAAAAAGAAAAAAGAAAATCTTGGACACTTGGTAAATGTTGTCTTTGTGGTTGTCACTGCCTTGTTATCTCCATTGTGTTACACTGCTACTGCATGTCACTGCTATGGCAGAGTGACAAAAAGATTTTTAGAGAGGTTTTTAAAGTTTTGTGGGAGTAGACCCTACTATTCCCAAGGTAAGAGGTGCCCCTTCTACCCCTGCTACTTTGTGGCAGTTCAGCAACTTGATTGTTGATGGCTTTATATAGGTTGGACTTGTCATATTAATTGCAGTTAGTAGGGGGCATGTTTGAGAGTGATGGAAACTGTTGTTTCACATTCTCAATCTTGTGATGTATATGGTCCCTTAGGACAAAGAAAAGTTCCCTGAATTAAGTCCTTTCAGTCACACTGCTTCCTAAATGAAAAACCAATTTATTTGATTTACACAATTCTCTAATGAATGAGTTAGTCCATGCTTCCCCCTCATTCAGCTACCATTGCTCCCCTTTCAGATACAAACCTGAGCGCTTTTAAATCATGTATGCAGTGATCAGTGACTCGCTGGTGGCTTAGGAGGCAATGGTAAGGCTTGCTCTCAGTTTATCATTCCATTAAAAGTGATATAGGATACTGATCAAGTCCAGTTTACCCTGTTAAAGCAGTATAGGAAAGTTTGTAGCTTGTCCATCGTGGTGATCAATCTTCTACACTGCATCGGAGCTGACAATTTTACACTAATCCATTTGGCACTCCAACTGAGTGTGTCAGTTTGCTTGGGATAAGCAAGATACTGTTGCTTTCTTAAGCTTTCTGGAAAATCCTTTGGATTGTGTTGATGGAATAAAGACTAATACTAAGAGAAAGGAAGCAGTATATATTTCCTTAAGCAGTTTATAACAGTAAAGAAAATTATTAGCAGTGAATAGAGTTCTTAAAGGGAAAATTGTTGTGATTTTCAGAAATGTGACCTGACAGTGCTGGGAAAAATCTGTTGTCTTCTGTTAACAAAAAAGTGAAAAGCTGTTAACTTTGGTCATCTGGAACATTTCATTTTGGATCCAGAATTTTATGAAAAAACAGTTACCTTGAAGCTGTAGTTTGTTCTAAAGCTGTTTTATGTCAGGTCTAGAAATAGCAATATTAACCATCAGGCTATGAGATGGGGTGGTTTTTTTCCTCTTTTAAGTGGGACTAGCTGAAGAAAGGGGTGCCTCCCTTCTCTAACTTAATCTGAACTCAAAGTAACTTTTGTTGTCTTGTTATAACTATGCCTTTTCTGAGTCACTGTATGAAAGCATTGAATATTGTAGATCAAACACTTCAAAGCCAACTTTGACTTAGTTTTATGCATGCTTTGGAGTAGACTAATGTACAATAATGTCCAGGAAACTCAGCCAGTAATTCATAGGAGTCCAAACTGTTCTCCTTAGGATGAATCATAGCAGCATAAATGATAGGATTGGAGAAGATCCTTTAGGTCATCCAGTTCAAAGCGTATGTATCTTCCTTTTTACTAATCCCCACTAGGATTTCATCGACCCTATCTTTGCAAACCTCTCATATTCTTGAGTCAGCCACCTCCCTGGGTAGTTTCTTCCATTGCCTAATTGTTTAACCTGAACATCTTTAAACCTTACACCATCATGCTTAGTGTGAAAAATTTATGACTACAGAAAACAATCCTTTCTCCTCCCTTCTGCTGTCATGCTCAAATATCATCCCTCCCTTTAAATGGTTTTGGTTTGCTGGTTTTGTTGTTTTATTCCACCGCCCCCAACCTGCATGAATAACAGTTCCAAGAAACTTGGGGTTTTTTTTTTAGCTGTCTTTGTTGCTTCTGTCACTGTAACTGATTTTCTTTGAACTTTCAGTTTTCAAGACTCAAAAATACATTTTATCTAGAAATGACCTTTCTGTGACTGAATGGCATGTGTGCATTAAGTCATGCTTTTTTCAAGAGGTAAATTAACAGGACTGAGGAACTCTGTGTCTTTGTTTATAGAAGCTGCTTTCATGAGGGTGCTAATGTGCTCTGATTGACAAATACACAAAATTGGAGCAATTTCAGTGACTAAAGGTGGAATCTGGTTTTGACCTCAGATAAATGCAATCTCATATTACTAGTCAGGATGTTAATTGGATCATATATATCAACTCTGTTTCGAAAACTTCCCTTCAGAAATTCTGGGGTTGACTACTGCAGATAAGTTAAAATTTACCATGCTTATTTCCAGAAGCAGTTTCCCAGTTCATAGCTGAGTTGATAAATAGAGGTATGAACCTCTTAATAAACATTTTTCTGTGTGCTCAGACCAGTATTATTCTGATATGATTTTTGGATGACCTATAAAATGAAACATTGAGAACTTCATAATGGGGATATGAAGATGGAAGGAAGCTTTTTTCCTGATGAAATGAGGTAAAGGAGCCTTAATATACAGATTTTTTTTTTTCATATACCCTGCATTTCTTGGGATCTGCCTGGGCTTGTCAGAATATGCTGATGAGAAACCTTTCTGATGTTAATCATCTCACATACTATGATGTAGCATGTGCCAGTTAGAGCAATGTGACATGTACCTTGTTCTCCTAAATGACCAGTTATTATTGCAGTAATATGTTATTATAATATGCTATAGATATGTTATAATATCTTAATTATAATATGCATATATTATAATATGCAATATAAAAGTTGAAAACATACAGGGCAGAAGTGGGAAGGCTGTTTATTGCAAGGCAAGTTTTCATACTGCCTCCCATTTTGGAGCTGCCGTTTGTACCTCACCTGTCCTTTCACCTCTACTGCAGTTTACTCTTGGTAGTTCTTTGATCAGTGCAGGTTCCCTATAGTCATGCATAGTGCTGTTGGGCAAACTTGTGTGAAGTTGATGTAAATCTTGCTATATTACTTCAGTTTTGCCAGCCCATAATTACTGTTAATGCATTACATGTTGTGGATCCACTGGGGTTCACGTGCTTGAAAGTAACCATTCATGTTGCCCATTTTGGCATGGCAATTTGTAGGAACAGACACAAGGGTTGTATGTGGCAAGTCAGTATCATGGAAATAACGGGTTTTGAAAGCGGTATCTTGGGCACTATTTTATGGCTCAGATGGATTTCTTTGCATTATAATTTCGTAATTACTTTTTGATTTTTAACATGCTGTATTTTCAGCCTAGTAAAGATGCATCAAGAAGGCCTTTTCAGTAAGATTCCCCTCTTTTCCCCAGTATTTTTGTAAACCTCCCTTCCTGATTTTCAGTGTTCTTATGCTGCTTTAGATGTTCTCTAGCCAGTCCTCAAATGTATTGAAGTTGAGGACACTGTGTTGTGGCAGTGTTACGTGTCTTGAGTGTGTAGCTTAGTGAGCAATGCTAATGCAGAGGTTAGTGCCTCCTGGTCTCTGGTAGATCTGTGGTTGATCCCTTCAGGTACAAATTGCTGACCATAATCATAGCACCTTCTTGCTGTTTCTCATCTGAACTATGTGTGTGTCCAGCTTTTCTAAGAGTGGGCAGAAACTGATTTCATAATTCTTGCAAACTCTTTTCCTTGATTATGGCGGGGGAAGTACCTTTTATGTAGTACAGAGCTGTAAACAGCTCCAGATGTGATCTCAACAAAGCCATATAGTCAGGGACAGTATTAACTGTGAGCTTTGCACTGCAGATGCATGTCTTAAACAACTTTTTCCATTATGCTACTTCTGCAGGGCTTTCCTCAGGAAAGTATCTGTGTTTAAGATTGTTATTTCCATGATGTATTTCAAATGGTGTCTCCTTTTATCTTTTCTCAACCTTGTTAATCTCTTAGTCCTAGAGCAATCTCTCTTTCTCCTCAACATTTGCAGCTCATCTTAGTTTCTTATAATCCACACATTTCACTATCATGCTACCTCCTTCCCTTAGATGATTAATGAAACAAGATGGGACCTGCTGCTGGTTCCTCTGGCATCCCAGCATGTGCTACGTGATGAGAGTTTCGAACAAAAGAGCTGCCATTTGAGGGCTGACCTTTGTAAACCAGAGACAGCTCTTAACATGGTATTTTTAATTGTCTTTTAGGAAAAAAAAAAGGAAGGAAAGAAACCTGTAGAAGCTTCAGTAAAGGGAACTGCTTAGTGCCTCAGGGGCCTTGGGCTTCCAGCTGGTGCTGAAATTTTACTGCTTTAGTCTTTTGTATCTCGGTGATTTTATCCTTGATCTCCTGCTCTGTTAGCTTCACTGATGCTTTCCTTCAGTCTCAAGGCCTGAGATGAAGTTTGTTCAGTTTAGTACCAGCAGTAAAGCATTGTAAATACTGAAAGCCCCAAGCTTCAAAAAACACTGACAGTGGAAAATAAAAACTGAAGAAGGAAATATATCTGGTTTTGTTGATGGGGAATTGCACAGATGTAAATGAAAGCATATTCTTTTAGAATTATATAGATTGTTGGTGCAAAAATCTGTGTGAACAGGATTGTGAAGGCAGTTGGGCTGACAGGCAAGTGGTGGCTTGAGTTTAGAAGACTTAGATGCTCAGATTTTATTCTGCTGACCTGCTGGATCATTTCACTTCACTGGGTGCGTGTGGATTTCAGCTTTCTTCAGAAATGACTCATAAAAAAACTCCCAACCAAACTCAAACACCAAAGAACAAACCATAAAAGCTGTGTGTTGTTTTTATTGTTATTCATATATATATATCCTTTGGAGATGGTGCGAGTGTATTTTGGATTGCTTTACATTCATTAGAAAAGAATTTAAGTTAAATCATTTTCAACACAGATTAAGAGTGGACCTGTTAAATAATAAGAGCTGGGTTAAATAATCAGTTCAATGTAAAGTCACGCAAATATTTGCCTATACAAATTCGTGTGATTATCCACGGTCCTTTTTCTCCCTGGCTTTTCCAAGCAACTTTTTATGAGTTTCTACTCACTTTTTCAATTCTGTCAGGTTCATTATTGCAAAGATTAATATTCAGTACAGCATGAATTCATATCTTGAACTGATACTTGAAAATAGGAAACTCAGAGTTTTGGTTTGAGACAGAAGTTATCTTCAATAACAGGGGTTTTGCTATTTCCCCCTTCTCCAAAATGTTAGTCTGGTATTAAAAAAAAAAAAAAAAAATAGAATAAAATAGTTGTTAATGGGTTTATGGAGCCAATTTTCTATTGTTTTGCAATTTGTATTGCCAGTTCTACCTAGAAAAAGGGACAGGCAAAATGCAGGTAGATTGGAGTAACTGTGTCTCAGGTCATATGCCCACTTGTTCTCTGTTATGTTTCTATGATGTAAAAGTGGTCTGTGATTTTGTAACTTAGACTCTATCATCCATCATATGCATAAAAGAGCTGATGTCAAATTGCCGTTATTGCCTTGATTTTTTATATTTTCTGAACTTGTGAGTGCTTCGATTTGCAAGTTATGCTTTTTTATTGTAACTGTTTTGCATGTAATAAATTGTTTCCTCCAGCTATAACCAAGGCTTTTACAAACTGATGGAATCAACAATGCAGTGCACGTATTTGCCAGATACACTGAATTTTTAAGCATCTTCTTTCTTCTTAATAGGTTTGTCTGGGGAGTCAGCAGAGGAAGCAGAAGAGCCATGAAATCCAAAGACAACCCTCGGGAGGAATTTCTCTCTGATGTCAGATGCATTTATAGTGCAGCAGTACCAACCCATTTTACCTTGCACTGACTGCAGCTTCCAGAAGGACTGTGCTAATTTATACAGATACAGAGCTGGGTCTCCCTGCCAACTACTAGCATCCTTTCTGTGAACAAAGTTTAAGCACTTACCCAACTGTGGTAGGGGTGTTGTGTTATGTTATCCCTTTCTAAGGATTCAGTTGATTGATCAAAGACTATTTACACATAGTTAAAAGCAACCTTTGTTTCAGGATATGGTTTAGCTATTTTTTCTTAAAAGATACTCTGAACGGTACCTCCCTTTGAGATTATATTAACATTTGTTATATCACAGTTTTGACAAAAGATAACTATCTTGTTTCCTCCTGTACTAACACTCGTGATTCCAGACAACTGAATTCACCACCAGAAGGAAAACTGGTAATCCATCAAACCTTTTTTCTCCTCTCACTGCTTATGCAGACTCCTGCTCTCTAGAGATACAGAGTAAAATATGGTTACTGGACAGAAAAGGCAAACCCTTTTGCCATAAACTATGTCACTATGAATGTGAATAAAGTTTACACTGTAAGTACCTTGAGCACAGCAACACATGGATCTTTTTATGGTTACCTGTGAGTTCTGTTTTTCTTGTCAGTCAGTCTGTTCTAGTTATGGGCAAGATTTTCAAAAGTAACAACCAATTTCTGAGTGCCTTCATTTTTTATTAATCCAGTTGGAGGGTGCTTTGAGGGTTGAGTTTTTAGAAAGTGCTGACTATTCGCCTTCTGAAATTCAGGTTCATTCAAGGTGCCTGAAACACAACACTCAGCAACTGGGGTGACCTTTGAGAGGACCTTGGATTTGGAAGCATCTGGCTCATGTCTGGATTCCAGAGAGCGATTTGAGATATCAGAAAAAGGTACTTGGGACTGAAAATAACAGACGTGGGTCAAGTGTAAAAACAGGCATTTGAATGAGGCTTCTCCTGGCTGTTGCTGGTTCCTACCAAAATATAAGTTGCAGCCTTTTGAATAGCAGAGTCAAAAGGCAGTGCTTGTCTTAGCTTAGTTTCTAGTGGATGCAATTACATGAGCCATGTCTACATCCCACTCTCCTCAACAGGGGTTGACCAACTCCTGTTGTAGCCATCAAAGAAGTCCCTCCAACTCACTTTTATGCTGTTTCAGCGGAGGCTGTGACAATTGATGTAGTGCTAGGTTGGTATGTGGGTAAAAAAAGGACATTATTTTTCAGGATGTCTTAAGCCATCAACCTTTATCATCTCTGTATCTACTTGCAACCTCTTTATATCCACTCCCAGAACAAAACCAACTTTGCACCACGTCTGCATCTGCTGCTTAACTATCTGGTCCTACTCTGGCTGAGTAAACATGATATAACCATGTTTTACAGAGCCTTATTCAACATGTTAGCTATTAAATAGAGCTAAGTGCCAGGGAACCGGGTTCTGATATCTCTAGGACTGAAGCGGGCAGCAACTCCCAGTAAAAATCACTCTGTCCCTCAGGAGACCTCAGATATCTACAGGCTGTGGGGCCAGAAATCTTGCTGCTTTCCCAGGAAAGAAAAAATCCTACCCCCTGCTTGCTATGGAGTGATTCTGCTGGCTGAGTTGTCTTTGCTCTGATCTCTCCCCCGTGGTTTTTGTCAGGAGGGTGGTATCCATCCCATTGTCCATGTACCCTGCTGCGCTGCCAAAATTACTCTATAAAATAATCTCCTCTAGTCTCTGTACACACCTCAGTGACCAAAGAAAATCCATGGAGAACTAATCAATTACTGTAGCTATTAGGTTTAAACTTTAACTATAGATCTCAAATCTTCTTTTGTCCTCTTGTCAGCAGCTACTAGGTAATCTAGAAAAATCAACCACAGTTACTACTGGAAGCCTGTACCATAACAGTGTAGAATCCTGGACCAAAGAATCCTAAGCTATAGGCATATAATATAGCTGGAAAGCACGCTACTGTGAAACTTCCATGAAATATATTACTCTGTCATAATTACCATTATTGAATGTGATCCCAGTGCTCAGAGCTGCCTGGCTTCATTGGGAATTTAGGGTAAACAAAGAGTAGGCACTGAGGTCAATTATATCATTCACTCTTATGTAAGTTATTTTCTATCATTTTAAGATGTAAGGCTCAGAAGCACTCTTACTTGCCTTTTCCGCTCCTTCCTTTGTAAAATGAGGTCTTATGAGAATAGTTTTACAGGAAGGGGAAAACATACTGGTAATAAAGAGGAGGGAGGAAAAAAGGGTAGAACTATCTATAGGAGTAATGTATGACCTCTTTGTACATTGCACTAAATTGCAGTATTTGGTAGTATCAGGATTTGAAAGTTGCATTGAGTAGAAATTACTTAGTTTCCACCAATGCCAAATAGTCCATCTAATTCAGAGGAAGGAAGCAATTGAAATGTAGTCATTTATGCAGCAGGCTAAGAGGAAATATTGTAAAGTAATTCTTCACAGTTCTCCAATGGAGTTTGAATTTTTAAGAAAGTTCCTTTTGGCTGGAAAAATTCAGGCCAATTACAGGAAGTTTTGAAGTGAAGGGAGTTGGCCAACTGTAAAGTGTAGGGAAACATTGCTAGTTCAGGGGGACCAAATGTTTGGTTCTCATCAGCGATGTTTCGGACGCCAAGACAGGCATTGCTGCCCAATCAAACTATTCTGAACAGGATTTGAGAGTAATGCCTGGTCAGCTCTTCTGGTGAGGTTAAAGACACAGCCTGTCTACATGTTTAGCTCTTTGAGGTGAAATGTTTATGTCTCCCAGATAAAAATTAATGTTTAATTATTATCTTATTGAAATTATTTTTGTATAAACATATCTAAAAAGGATTTTTTGACAGTTTGAAAACAACATTGTGAGTCACGGCAACTCTGTTATATTTGTGCTGGAGCACTTTGAAATGCATTTTCTCAAGTAAGTTCCAATGTCAAATTCATACTTTTGTGTTTGTATTAAACAGGTAAATCCTTCTAGAGTTGATTTTCTTGGTAGAGATTATTTTCTGAATGTTATTGTTCAAGGGCTTTTCTTTCATTTTGTTTCTGTGCTGTTGCAATTTAGAAAAAACAGATTAAAACAATTACTGCTCTGATGACCAAAATTTGGAGGTCTGGGCTCTGCTGATCTTTTGGGCTTTGAACACAATGCTGAGTTCAAACTAGAACTGTGGTTTTCATCCCCAGATTGAATCTTCTGTCCAACTATTATTAAACTATGACACAGAAAAACAACATTACTTTCAAGGGGCTGGGTTTTGAATGCTTTGTCTTTTTTCTCCAGCATTTACTGTAACAGCAAGCATTAGAGATAAGTTCCAATATTCTTGTATTACTTAGAAAGTAATTTACTGCCATAAACTGAAGTTTGCTGCTCAGAGATTGTATTTCTGTGTGAACACTTTCCAGCATAAAAAACCCCAACATAGTACGTGTCATATTAAGTATCTTTTCTTCTTATCAGAATATCCTGTTTATAAATGATCCATTTAAAAACTGCTGTAAAGGTGCAGTGAAATATATGATGTACTCCTAAAACCAAGCTTCTGTGTCCCTTCTTAATTTGAAATGAACCTTGATTTTCCCAAAGCTCTGTTTGTTCTCACCCCTTGACATCATGCTGCTTTGTTCGTTTTTCTTGAAGCATAAGGTTCCTCCAGTATTTATGTGGTATCTTCATGTGCTGTTTACAGATGACCGTGTAAAAGTAAAGTTTGTGTAGCTCTCCACTGATTTATCAACCTTGATCCTCTTGAGGGGGAGAAACACCCTCAGGTCTTCTGGAAACAAGTGGGAGGCCAAGGCACTTGCTGTCTACAGGGCTTGGCTTATAATTAGCAGAAGTGACCCAATCTAGTAGTGGTTTAGAATGCATTGTGTCTGTGCCAATTAACTGATAACGACCTGATGCTCTCTGACAATGCGTCCTTATTGTTGTATCTTTACATCTGCTATAGTAAGGAGTACAAACAGATGCAGTATGCAAACACTTTTGAATGATTGCTACTTTAAAATACTATGGCATTTCCTAAGAATTTCATGATGTTGAAAGCAGGAAAGGGAGTAAAATACAATTATATTTTCATATGCACACATTGTAGGCTGATGTTTCCTTTGTGTGCACTGTCATGTGCTTAGATTTACTATGCATGTATAAGACATCAATGTGTTTGTATGAACCTGCTGTATTGAAGATTTTGGTATCCATCCTCATTCTTAAATTAAAAGACTGAGCAAAATTGTGTTTTCATAGCAGGAAAAACAAAATGGAAGTAACCAGGAGCCCTGGAAGAGATCCGCAGTCTCAAGCCACAGCTGGTAAATTGATGCTAGCTCTAATGCGAGTATTTTCCATTTGATGTACCATGAGCATATATTGTATTATTCGCTTGTTTGCTAGCACCACTTTAACACTACACTCTCACAATAAGAAATATTTATTTTGGAAATTATTTTTGGCAAAACCAGTTAAAGCTCTAGAGAAAAATGGTAGCAGTTTTTGATAAGATACTTTGATTCATCTTTTTAGGCAGAATAGAGACTTGGAGTGCGTCCTAAGTGGGGATGATCATTGCAAATCATAGATTACCCTCCACCACTGCTCAAGCTGGGTGCAGGCTGACAGTGTGTTCAGCTGCAGAGGCAAGATAAGAGCTGTTCCAATTATGTCAGCTGTTGCCTGATCAGAAATTGTGAAAGGGAGGTCAGTCGTCCTGAGTCATTACTGTAAACTGATTAGAGTCCTAAATCTATTTTCATTGAATTTAACTGAGTATTTTGCCATTGATCTTGATGGGAGAGATCTGTACTCTTCTACTGGAGTTGTGTCACAATAAGATGACATACAAGCACAGTTTAACTCTTAGCTAGCTGATGTAATCAATTATGAGGGTCTCTCCAAAAGGTACTATTCCCACATTACAATATGCGTGAGGGTTAGCTAGTCAGTATTAATTAAATAGCTTTAGCATTCCACCGCTGAAGTGGTTGCTTCTCTGTAGAGAGTTATGCTGCATATGGAATGGGCTTTTACAAATAAAACTACAGAGCATTTTATGCCTGTTACTTCAGCCACTCATAGGATGAAATCACTCTCGGGATGAGGTATAGCAGCTTTTCAGCAACCAAAGCAGCACTATGAAACAGTTTAGGAAATCCAACAATGAACAGCATGCTTCCCAACCAAGAGAATACCGGAGGGATGTATTTCCAGGGCACATTCTATTAACAAGAATGCACTTCCTTAATTTGGCATTTGAGCAACAGAAAGCTGGGCCCTCTATCTTTTAAAAAGTTGCTATGGTTTCTCTAAATTGATGTTGTTGTTAGTACCATTTCCTGAATTTCACATACAATTCAAAACCTGGCAGCTCCAGTCTCCTCTTATTATACTGAGACATTTTATCATTGTTAATGAATGTAGCATAGGTGCTATTCTTAGACAACCTTAGAAAACAACAAGGATTTTGATCCAAGGATGGCTTGGGCCAGTTCTCCTTACTCTGATAAATCTGATGATACTGTATTGCAAAGTCTGCAGTGTGATTGGGAGAGAAAAGAGTTTTACTGTATTGATTTTATTGCTTTATTCATTTTGAAGGATAAACCAGTTCCATAGCATCTTGGATGAGTTAGAGAATATATGAAGAAGTTGGTCTATGGCAGATGATACTTCAATTCATTATGAAGCAAGTATTCAATAATTAATAGTTACTTCAAGTGCCCATAATATATTATAATCATGGTTGGATTCAATTACAGGAGACATAAAGGGGATTATTGTACTTTTTCTTCCCCTGATGGTATAATGAAGTGGAGGCAGTTGGGATCCATAAATATTGGAGAACAGTCAAGTTGCTACATATATAACAGAAACTGTTTTTTCCAGCTGTCTGGATGTGTAGTGTCTTCCTTCTGCTTGAGCTATGGCTGTAACTAGGAACTGGTAAGCATGCAGCTTGGTTAACATGGTGCGATTGCTTCTGATCCAGTAGAAACAAAGAAGGTTTCTCTTGGCAGCATGTTTGGGTGCCATGTTCCAGCATTAACTGGATATTTCGTGGTGGCACGACACGTATCTTTCAGCATGACACTGGACAGCTGCCTTGCAGACATCAGGGTGCAAGTCCCAGAAGCGGTCAAATTTTCCCATTGCAGTAGTATTTAATCTGTAAGGATTTGTCCCCTCTGGTAGTGACTAGAGGGCCTGAGAGGAGGAAGAGGAGATTCAGGGATCTGGATTCCCATCAGGATTGTATCCTAAAGCTCACATGCCAGCTGCCATAGAGAAATGTATTCTGAGAAGAGGAATCTTGTTCATCTGGGTAAGACTGTGCCCACAGGGTTAGTACATGTGGGTGTTCGATGATCAAGCAGTAGGGCTGGATTCAGTGGTAACAAACAGCTTGATATCAGTAAAAGAAGAGTAAAAGTGAATGTTTCTGTGGCCAAACAACCAAATAAGAATATGGACAACATGGCTGGCCCTGCAGAAGAGCTAATGATTTATCACTGCCGTGTCAGTTGTACCTTTCTGGTTCCACATCACTGTGAATTAAGAGGCTGAGGATCACAGGAAAGCAAGGTCCAAGCAGAAGTGGATATTTCCCCACTGCAGGCAGTCAAGACTGGAAAAGGTAAAGAGTGGTCTTCTGTTAAGTACTGCAGGTAAGGTTAGCAAAGATAAGGTGGAAGAGGGCTATGAATATGCAGGTGATTGCAGATTGTGGATAGTACACTCTTAGTGTATTGAGAATTGATTTCTCTATTTTGGTCTCTGTTTTTAACAAAGTCATTCCACATTCACCATTCATTAGCTCATCTCATGGGGAGAGGAGTCCTTCTTCTAGTCATCCACATTTTTGTAGATAGCAGTCACTTGCAATCACGACGTTCATTTCTTTTCCTATTTGCTTCTTTTTTCTCCCAGATACCATTGACCATAAATTGATGGTTTTGCTCAGCAGCCACTTTGTAGATGTGTTTTAAAATTCTGAAAGAAGGAAAACTTGCAGCAAAGTGAGTGTTTTGGTTAAACCCTTAAAATACAATGTAGCTATTCTCTGGGATGAATAATACTACTTTGAGCATCAGGAAAATAATGAATGGAAAACCAAATGTGCTCTTAAGAAGTTGAAGCTTTTTTTAAAGGGCTACTGCCCAAGTATGTCATCCAACGGAGGAAAGTTGGTAGCTGCATTGTTTTTTGTACGACAGCTACCCAGACGGTGATGTGATACCTTTTATTGGGCTAACCAAAGTTAAAATTAGAACTGAGCAAATAAATCCAATGAGTAACAGAGTTTGTACATTTAACCTTTCTTGCTTCTCATTAAGATCAACTTTTTCAAACCTGGCCACTGATTTTTTGGCTTCCAGTTTACAGCATGCTGAGTGAGGACCTAATTTCTAAGCCTGGTGAGCTTTCTACCTTCAACTTGATAATGATTGCACAAAATGAAATAGGTGTAAAGATACAGCCTTAGTCCTACTTGTTCAGGATTATTGCATTGGACAGAAGAACAATTTCTACAAATCCTCTCCCATTTCTCTTGTCATTTGAAGATACCAAGTGCACAAATCTGAACCCTGAGTGTTCAGCTAAGTTAGG
>JBCJKH010044177.1:0-12520 GCA_039877255.1 Loriculus beryllinus
TGAGTATGCATTGTGTATGTTTCTGTCTCTGAATTATTCTGTCTGAGATATGACTTGATCTGAAATTTGAGGAAGTTGAAAAAGAGTAAATGGCTGATAAATTCATGATTCATGTTTTGAGGTGCTTCCTGCTAAATCAAACACATTATGCTGCTTCCGTCTTGATATCTGAAGTTAAATTCCGTATAGAAATAGTCTTTACATGCACGCACACCCCACACCCCCCACCCCAAACAACACGCACACAGTAGGTTTTGTGTTATTTTGTGTAGGAGATATCCACTCTCAAAACCAAATTTGGTTGTAAATGGAGAAGTGCTGAAAATGTCAAAACTCAATGAAATCATCTATTGTACAGAAGTTAACCAAGAGTTAGTATCAATACAGTAGAGTTTTTTTTAACCAGTCAGAAAATCGGAATGAAAACGAAGATGCTTCAGTTTGAAGATGCTGTCCTCTACTCTGGTTCATTTTATTCTTCCCTTGAGATAAATAAATTGCTAGAGAACTAAATACCAAATGTCTCACACTACAGTCCTGTATAACTGATGCCTCTCCCACTCTTTAATACACAGCATTTAATTGTTTTTTTATTTTCAGTCTGTGTTGGTCCATTTTATCACCTAATTAGATTGTGTTTGAAACACCATTTGGTAGTAACAATACACTCTGCTTTGCCATTTGGTTCTTCATTAATTTACTTCCAAGGGTTTGTTCTTACTGGGGGCGGAGGGAGAAAATGGGGGGAAAAAAAGGGAAAAAGGGGAAAAAAAGTGTTAAAGAAGTGTTAAAAAACCACACTGAAGAAAGCACAAAAGTTGTCGCTAGGTCAGCCCTGAACTCCACTTGTATTTCAGTTTTACTGCAGTTTTAGCTTCAGAGAACTGACACATACATATTAAAAGCTACAGGGGAAGATTGGCAGGTAGTGAAGACAAACCTCAAATGCATTTTCCTTGTGTGTTGTAATTCGGGACTATTATATGCTTTTACTCATCCAAACCTCCTTGCCCATTTCACCTCTGTGTGTGAGTGTGCTGCTGGTCTCTGAAGGAATAGCTTTGTTCTTTTAACTGTCTGAAAGACATGTCATTCCAAGCTTTCAGAACAAGAGATATTTTCAATATGTGATCATCCCTGAAATACTGTTTGAGAACTGAAGATGCTCGTTGATGAAAGGAGCTGCCTCCTTCAACCATTTGTTTTCCAAAGCTGATTGCCTGTGGCATGATTGTTTTACTTGTGTCTGAACAAGAGAATATACAATTTACTCAGTGCTTTAAATCAGGGAAACATCCTTGAATGAAGAATAAAAGGTTGTCCTTACTCACAAAGCAGTGTTTTGTGCTATATGTTAATGTAAATTTAGCACCTATAAACTTCTTGTAGCTAGAAAATATGTCACAAAACTTTATTTTCTCTAGGGTGTAGCTAGATGAGGAATTGCTGTTGGCAGAAGACAAAGAACGCCTAGTGCCCTTGTGGAGCTGTAGGCAGTGGATAAGGAAAAATAAATTCTTGGAATTCTTTTACTGTAAAATATTTTATTTTATTTTATTTTATTTTATTTTTTTTAATTGTGTGGTACCCTGATGCATAATTAGTCCAGAAAACCAGGACCTCAGTAATGAACTTTCTAGTTATTGAAGTGATTTTGTAAGCCACCATTATTTATGCTGTGGAAGATGTAATGATCCTTTGGATAGCTGTATTTCTCCCCATCGCACTACACATTTGTCACCAACTATTTGGGTCTGAAAAGTAGGCTAATGACTAATAGTAAAAGGAGAATGTGCAAGAAAGCTATGGCTGATGCATTTCAGGTATTGCAAACTAGAAGTTAAGAACTTCTAGTCTGAACTAGTATGGTTTTTCTCATATTTATCTAGGCCAGCATCTTCCTTCTAGAAAAGGTAGAAATAATTCTACTCAGCCTATTACAGTATCTGTCTTAGTTATTCCTTTGATTCTTATAGCATTTAATGTATTTTACTTTCACAAATTAATCCAGTTTTTTATCAAGCCACAACATCCATAACATTCTTCATCAATGAATTCCGTACTTTAACTACAGGGTATCTGAATGAGCAACTCATTTTGTTTTTCACTTGTTACTTGGTAGTTTCCTTTGGTGCCCCTTTATTCCAGTACATGGAAAACATAGTAAACAGGCAATCTCTGCCTTCCCTATGACACTCAGTTTAAAGGTTTTGTGTCACACCCCAAAGTCAACTCTTCTGACAGAAGAAGAGTTGTTTTAGCGGTCCTGTGTTTAGAGCATCCTGTGTCTTTGATTATGCTGTCTCTGGACTTTTTGAAGTATCTTATATATTTTTGATAAGTGGAACCAAACTTATGGTATTGAAACCTGTTACTTCTTTAGATGGTGTTTCATGCTTAACTGCCAGAAAATTATAGCTAGAGACTGTGGTTGAGGAGTAAAAGTGTGTAATATTTAGATTGATACTACCTGACAACTAAATGAATCTGAGGTGAATATTTGGTTGTCATTTGACATGTTTTTCGAATATCTGACTTGAAGTGTGAAAGAACTGGGTTCGTTCTTGCTCTAAAATACTTACGGCTCAGATTTGAAATCAGAATGGCAATAGGACAATTAAGGATGGTAATATCTCTTGCATCAATTAAATAACTCTCTTTAGTGTGACATATGCTAGTGAGCGTTATAGAGAGGTCCATGATATAAGAAGAAGACTTAGTGATGGCTGGAGAGAATTTAATGAGAGTGAATTACTTACGTGCTTCGTTTATGCAGTCATAGAATTACTTGCATAGGCGTAACAGAAGATAAATGATGACACTCTCTTAGAGAGTTTCTATAACTTTTGGAGATGTTTGTTTCAATGTAGCCAATTTTGCAGTCAGAATACATCTTATTTACTGTCCAGGCCAGCATAGGGGCTAGTCATCTATGATTTATGTTTTTTATGTCTGCTGAATTTGCTGTAACTGACCCTCCAGCTTTAAAACAGAGGAACAGAAAACTAACAGCAAAAACACCTAAAGCAAAAAGCATTTGAAAGTCAGCAAACTGCAGCAGCTATTTTCCATGGACTACTGTGCAACAATCCTGTTGCAAACAGATTAAAACAGCAGGGCAGCAGTTGTACCGATAGTACCAATATCTGTCAGTATTATTTTTCCCCAGGCATGGAGAGGAAGTCTGTGCAGTTTCATTTTTAGTGTATACCCATCTCCAAGATGAAAACATTTTTGTTATCTTGGACAAGGTGATATTTAAGAAAATAAAAAATATTCAAATATCTGATTGCCAGTACTCTTATTTTTATTAAAATATTTAGAAGGTTTCTCTTGATATTATGGCCATTAATCTGAAATTTTCCTGCATGGAATTGACACATCTCAGATTTAGCAAGGTTTACAGGTAGTGTTGCTTGTTTCACCACTGAATACAGTTGAAGTTGATCAATGTAGGGTAATGAAAACCAGTAACTGTTCTGAGGAAAGTACCTCAAATTTATGAATGCCTTTCCCTTTAATTCATGGTTGGATATCTGTAACTTATTTGCCTTGAACAAATCAATATTAACCTCTCCGTTCATGGATGGGTGGTCAAATGGATTTTCTATTTTTTCCAGCTCTTCATTCTTTTGGGCCCAGAAAGATGACCACTGGTAACAAGTCATTACTTTAAACAAGTTCTGTGTTTCAGAGAAAAAAAAAACAAACAGAAATTCAGATGTGTGGGCTATCCATACCAGGAAATGTACCCACATCTGAAACGTACCCACATCCAGCTTTGTCCAGAAGGCAGCAAGACTAGCCAAGAAACAGATTAAGGCTAATTAAAGTAATATGGGTTGAACACTTCCAGATAGTGAGAGTTGAGCTTTGCAGTCTGTAATCTAGCCCTGCCAGTCTTACAGTTATTGAGCTGACAGTGATTGAGGTTGTGAGGGAGTTTTTATACTTTTGCAAGTCAACATCTGGTAAAGGAAAGTTTGTTTGTAGTTTGCTTGATGTGCTTTTCTTGTCCCATTTTGAACTTCTGTCTTCTTAATGATACTTTCATGCAAATATTTCTGTAATTATTTGTGTTGGAGGAGAAAATCCCAGGTACCTGTGATCTCATTTTCTACTTATAGTAGTCGTACTATATTGAGATCTGAGCTTATAAAGTGATCGATTGAAAGCACATCATGTCAGTCACCTGCAAGGGTCTTGCACAATACTCAGAGGTAGGGGAAAAATCTTTCTGCTTTATTTATTTTTAATCACTTTTCCTTCCCACAAACTGTTCAAACACACAGGCACAATTTTCTTTCTTAAGTTTGAAGGTTGTTGATTTTGCCAGAAGGCATGTTAGTTTTCATTCACCTTGAAGTGTTTTTACACTAACAGAAAGATAAGTGCAAGTTGTGTTTGTCTTCAGAACTATACTTTTGGTCATGGCCTTGATAGAGATCTGAAAAATTGAATGAACATAAAATCCAAATAAATTCTTTTCTCATAATTGACGTAGAGTGAAATTACAGTGTGCACTGATGAGATGGGATGGAAACTGACAGTACACAGACCTTTGTACTTCTGTCGTTTTGTGTGTGTGTGGTTATGCTTGGCACTGACTAATGAAAAAACCTGGAAAATAAATTATAATTGCTTTTCATCCTGGAGTACATGAAGCATGCAAGAATGTTGCTTTGTGTCAACACTAGACAACTTTCCAAATAAAACTATATATGGATAATGGAAGAAAAAAAAGCTTTCTGCAAACATAGCAGCTGAAAATCCTGCTTGTCTGAAAAAGCAAGAAATCCAGGAACAGGCAACAGAAAATGGATTTTGGCATCTAGTTGTACACTACAAGTCGCTTTTATCTGAATACTCAGTTCCTAGGAATACTTTGGCACTGCTTCCTATAAAAAGCATATATATCTTCTCCCTCCTTTCCCAGTATAAATAATTCTCTTGTTTAGTTCTCCAAAGGCTGGGAACAGCTCACCACCACTATTTGCCCCCGGTGCAACTTACCTCCTCCTGACTTGTTGCTAACAAGAGATGAGAAACAAGAGTTGGTGTTGGTTGAGCAGCATGTACTGAGGAAAAGTGAAGTGATGTTTGGGAAGAAGCACAAACAGGGAATTGTTTTATGTAAGACTGAAGAGCTACTTTAACCTCTGCTTTATCTCCAGTAAGGAACCTCTCCAAAGAACTGTGTATCTCTACCAAACTTACTACTTAATTTAAAAGATACTATTTTTTTCTGTGATTTTACTAGTTATTGTATTTATATACAAATATATTACAAACATGCTTCCTATTGTTACAGATTTGTTAGAATAGGAAAATTGTCTCAGGGTGTTGAAAGCCTGAAAGTTGTCTTGAAACAAATACACAGAGGACTGAAAGCCTGAAGGTTGACTTCTGAAGTCTGTTGTGAGTGTCCCATTAACTTGACTGCTGGTAGAAGTGAGATATTGCTGCTTATAGGTAGAGAAAGGAAGGGTTTTGACTGAAAATTGTTAATTAAAAAAACCTAGCCAACTGTGAATAGCAATTTTACTACTGATTTAAATGTGAATATATTTATTAGAGTGCAGACTGGTATAAGCTCTAAAATATGACAGTGCTCATAATGCACTGGTCTAAAGTGATAAACTCAATAAATATTTATAGATTATTGATACTTTCTGTCACTGTACAAAGCAGACCTTCTTCCTAAGTCAACATGTACATTCTTTGATGTCCAGATACATGATATTGAATAATTGTAGTTGCAAGAAATAGCTAACAGATTGGCTGTTATTTGGGGATTGGCATAAAGTCATCAAAGTTCCTGCAAACAGCCTATTTATTTATAGAAGTGTCAAGATCTTGCTAAAAGCTTTAGTCAAGCAAAATTAGTGTTGCAAATCATATTAATTAGGGTATATCAAGCTATATTAACCAGTATAATTTATTTTTTCTTATTAGAAAGCTTTAAGTGGTTGCACCAACACCAATTAAAAGAATATATAGAAATCCTTTTTTATTACCAGTCGTGTTCTACAGGTGTCAAACTGTGCAAATAGCTAAACCCCAGAGTTTATACAAACTACTAAAATGAAGTTTAAATAGTGCTGAATACTGCTGTATTTTATGGGTCATTAAATAGACTCTTACAGCAAGCTTCATTGTTTCCTGCAGGTTTTTGAATATAATGTCAGATGCCGAGCTCAAAATAGAATAGGAATTTTCTGAGCTTTGCTTCAGAATATGCAAAAAAGAGCATTTCATTGAATTTATTTCTAGGTATTGTAACTCAAAGCTCTTACGTCCGATTTAAAAACAATATAGCGAGATTCTGACTCTTGGAAGGACTGTAAAATCACAAGCTGTTCCTTGTGAAAGATACAATTTTTATTTTAGCATGTAATGAGTTAAGAAGTGAAAGCACTGTTCACGATTTTTGCTGATAGCTGGAGTTTAAAATGCAGCCTCCTGTCTCTCAAAGCCTGAGTTGCAAACCTCTGTGGTGGGTATCTTGACCTTCTTGACCATTAAAAGGTAAGGAAATACCTCTTCATCCTTGCTCTGGTCTTCTGTTAGGTGGTCCCTAGCATGTGCATATGATGTTGGGGAATACAGCTGAGATCCTGTAGACCTTCACTTTAACCCCGTGTGAGTCTTTCTCATGTTATGCAAGGCCCCACTTGGATTTTGATAGGCGGAATTTTTAGTGTTTGCCTAATTAGTGATCACTAGCACAGCACCTTTGTGTCATTCTGCTGGGAATGGAAAACTTAATGGTTTAAAAAGTTTAAGTGTTTACAGGTGGTTGCCTGTTATCCACTCAGATTCTCAGTTGTTTTAAAATTGTTCAGATACATCTCACAAGAGCCCACAGCTCTTTCTCTTATATGCATATAGTGGTGAAGGCCTTTGCTAAGGCTTTAAACATTAAATGTTTTTCCTTCTCTAGCCCCGCCCCCCTCCCCCCCCCAACTGAAACATGAAAATCAGCATTAATGTTCAAGTTTAAATATTTACCATTGTCTATACTGCAGAAGCTTTCCTTGCCTTGGTCACTGTTCTCAGGCTAATCTGACAAGTTTACTGGGGGGGGTATAGGACATCGGTATCGTATTCTGTAATTTTCTAGCCTCTTCTAGAGAAGTGGTATTTTTGTTCCCAGTGTTTTCTACACTTGGAACAGAAGACTTTCTACAAGAAGCGTTTCATCTAAGAACTTCTGTCCTCATTGTGATATAAAAGTACACTCACAGTTTCAGTGAAGAGTGAAGTAGGACTGAGGAGAGGGGAGGAAAGGCGTGAGAATGGGGAGGGAGTTGTGTGTGTCATTAGAATCATTATTTCGCTTAAATGTCTGGTAAATACTACATAGTGCTGGGTTTGCTGTCCAAAAATACTCAGAACATGAGTGTGGGGATAACAGGTCTCACATGGGTTCTAAGAAAGGTCTATAAACTTCTTGCTCGTTATTTGGTGTCCAGCCAAGAAAACTTAGGACATCTGTAATGGTGTTAGAGATCAATGTTCAGGCAACCATTTCCTACTTTGTGTACTGGTGAATTTTCTAGCAATGATGAAGTTGGACTTAGAAGCCCTTTGGTGTAGGTAACATTGCTCCCAACTTAAGGTGCACTGTACTCTTACATGCAATCTCCATTGTTTGCTTTCTGAAGAGAAGCATGAAAGGATTTTTCTTACTTAAAAACTGGTCCTAGGTTTTTTCATACGTATTTCTTCACCTCTTTGCTTGTAAATGGTCAGATCTCTGGGAGGGTTTTGGATATATGTGTGTATTTAGAGTTGATTAGAAAGTGGTTACTATTAAAAAAAGCTGTTTCCTTTCCTGAGATTTGGTTTGATCTGGGGAGGAGCACTTTGGAGCCTGTGGGCATCTGCAAATGCTTCCACATGTCAAGGCAGTTTAAGTGGGGGAACAGTTTTGAGCTGAGAAACGAGTGACTAAGTGTAGAGATTTGGTTTGGTTTTAAGTGTTCGTCTATGATAATGACACATTGGCAATTTAAAAATCATTCTTTGTTAGTTTCAACTGAATGCCAATCACACTGCAGAGAGCTTAAAAAAAGAATTCAGTATCAACAAACTAACCACAGGAGGCTCTTGCTTCATAGTGATGCTCAAAAATGTGTTTAAATATTAGTAGAGTGTGGAAAGCCGAAAAAGAAATCTTACCCTGGTCTGATCTGACACATAAATAAATGGATTGATCTGATGTAAACAAGTGGATTAATCTGAGTTACAATGGTTTGCATTCATCAATATGTTTCTGTAATAAACTGGCACTTGTAGAAGGGGGAGGAAAAATCCTCTACCTACCCTTCACTGATTCTTATCGTAAAACAAAACATTAAAAGAACAGCAGGACAAGATGTATATTTCAAGCAAACCAGAAGAGGCTTTCTTTTCTGTTTGATTTTGCACTTGGAGAATTTTACTTCATTTCTCCCTTCAAAGGTAGCAGAGAATTCATTTACTGTAGCCTGAGGTTATGATAACAAAACAAAGGCCTGCAACTTAACATACTTCAGAAAAAAACAAAATAATTCAATTAGACTAACTCACTTGGTCGTACTTAGACACTTGTGAAGTTAGGAAGGACACATAACTTCTCTTTTTAAAGAAGGTAGACTGTAAACTGGAAAGAAAAGAGGGTCTGGGTTTTCTCAGACTTTTCACTTTTGGAAAGAAGGAAGATTGAAAGGGGGTGCTTGGACTGTAAGTCATCACTCAGCTTTCACTTTTTCCCCAGGTGAACAGGGTCAGACAAAGAGGACCTGTCAGTTCTAAGGATAATGATTTTAGTCTAGATGATAAAATGTTCATAAAGTTGAGACAGCTGAATGTTTTATACTGGTGGCCATATGATCATGAGAACTTTGTCCTAATGATAGCACAGCTGTTTCTTCTCTAAAGAAAGGTCCCTATCCTTAAGTGAGTAATTTGTCTTCAAGTCTTGATACATTATCCTTTTGGGTGACTTTTTCTGCTACTCTGAGATTTCATTTGCTGAATTTTGAAAGTGAACAGATATCACACAAGCCTTTATTATTTCTGGGATATTTTGGTGTGTTGTAGTGGAGATACTTAAGGCCTTAATATGATTGAAAGTGTTGATGTAAGTCGTATCGTATTCCTGAACTCAGTGGCTTAAGCTTTCTGACCTGCACCGTATTATGTATGAGCTTGTGAATTATTTTGGGAATTTTTTTTCAATATAAAGAAATTTGGTAGATTTTTATTAAAACCAAAACTTGCTGGTGGATTTGCAGTAAACCGGGTGTGTACCCATCTGGGTTTAATCCTGTTGCTGTACCTTTAGCTTGTAAAGCAGCTTGTCTGTTGTTAGGGAATGTGTCAAACCAATTGCAATAGGTAATCAAATGTAGTCTAAATTGAGCTGCATAAAGAATGTGATTTTAGTATCTCAAGTCAAGATACTTTGTGGCTACAAGACTTGTAAAGGCCTAATGGGGAGTCTTTTCCTAGGCTGGATGAATTTACGCTGTACTAGTCAGTCCATGCAGTTTGTACAAGAGCTTGTCCTTTCAGAATGAGTTTGCATGAGTGAAAGCTTGTCTTCTGCTCTCCCATATTTCTGTGACCTGTGCTACACTTCCAAGGCTTGTCTAGTCAAAATAAGAGCAGCCATTTTTGCCATTTGCTTCTAGTCAGCATCCCATTGTAAAATGGTTTAAAGTGCAAAATTTCATTTCTTGGCAGCTCAGTCTCATCAACCTGACTCAGGTTTCCTCATCTGACATTGTCTTTGTTTTTCCTCGTCTCTTACAGGGGAAAAGAAAGTCAATAAATTTAAACCTGAATGCTACACAGGGAATATACATCACATGTCTATGCAAATATAGTGCAGGTTACTTATATTCTTCTTTTTGGGTTTGCAGTCATAAAGAAAGTGTATTGGCAGCCCTCTTCACCATCTACTACAACTCCAGGGGTTTCTTCCCTGAAAAGGAAGAAAGCTAATGTAGGCCTGGGCTTAAGTGTGGAGACTCGGACTAGGATTTATATGTGTATAGTACTCCTTAGGATGCTTGTACAAATGGACAGTTTCTTGTCTTCTTTGCCCAGCCCTCCTGACCTCACTGGAGATCTCCACTCCCACTCTACTTAAAAGCATCACCTTTATAGGACTAAGCTTACATATCTTTTGAAAAGTGAAGTCTTAAGCTCTCATTCTCTCAAATGCTCTGCTCTGCTAGTTTGACTTCAGAGGAGGAGGAATATCAGTTGATCTTCAGTTCACCTTCCAGTCTTCCCTAATTTTCAAGCTAACAATGTGAGTAGGCTTGAGACAAGTTGTCCCTCAACTTTTACATAAAAATAAATGTCAATAAAAAAAAAATTCCCCTTCTTTCCATAATTTTTCATTTGTTTTTTTATACTCGGTGTCCCTGGTGTTAGAACTCAACCTTTTCAAAGCAATACCAGATATAAACGCTCCTGGTTTTCCTTTTTCTTTTGCTTCTAGCAGTTCCTATGGTTCTGAAAATCAGTTTTTAGTCTCCCCAGTTAAAAATAGATTTGAGTTCAATAAACAAGAAGATGAAATCAATTTTTATCTTTTTTTTTTTTTTTTTTTTCTGAGACAGGGGAGTACATCTCTCCCTAAATTTCTATGTATTCAATTCCTTTCCAAATCCTCATAAGTAATCCTGCTTTTACAAACATATTTAGCTTCCTTTTTGGAGATCAGAGTTGCAGATGGTGAGATTTTTATAAAAATATTTAATCTGGAAATACACCAAAGAGGATTTAAAACTATGATGGGAGAAAACAGATGAAGAAAACAATCTTGAAGTGATCCAGGAAATTCAGAAGACAGCTCAGACCCATTATATTTAGTATGTTAGTGCCTGTTTGCATTGTATTTTCCTTCTGTATAGAGTTGCAAGCATAGATTTCAGAATTTCTTGTAATGACATAGTCTGTGCTAGTAGGGACCATATGCTTTTATAACAAATTGTTTCTAACATGGTAATCCATGAATAGCAAAAGAAACATTTCTTAGTTCAGAAAATTTTGAGATTTTTTGATCTTCTCTACTTTTCAGCATCTTTCCTGATGTCCAGAATGTCTATGTGCATTTTTATTAGCATGTTAATATTTTTAATATGTTAGATTTCAATAAAAGAAAAAGATTGTAATAATGTGAATTGAAGCATTTCAAACAGGTAGATGAAAGAACATAGTGGAGCATACCTCTGTGAGATGTCCTTCAGTTGAAGGGCTGTAACAAATAGCACCTATCCCTTTGTTAGCAAATGTAAGAACTGGAGGCATGGCTGGACAGCTGCAAGTGCTAAAGTAGGAAGCACACATAGTGCTGGGCTTATGACAATAGAAAAGGAATTGAGTTTTGTCCTACCTGTGGAAGAAATTTTGGCATTTGGGAGAGAGAGAAATATCTGTTTGTCTGTGAAATGGCAATGATCACTGAATCAGCATAGCTTAGTGCATATTACCTTGGGAAAGAAACATTTAGGAGACCTCCTTTAAAAAGGCTGTGAGATGTGAATGTGTTATATAAATAAATGAATAGCCTTAAGGAGATCGTTCTTTACTTCTGCAAAGGCAACTTTTAGATATATGTAGAAAAAAAATGCATCTTCTTCCTTTAAGAAGTGATTTCTTTTCACATTTTGTTTAAATACCTACCCAGGGGGAGGGATATGACCACAGTTAGAGGATTACAGTGTTACGTGTATCACTTCACATAACATTCACACACTCCAAGGAAATATTCTGCTTAAGGAGGAAACAGAAAAATGGATTTATGCTTGGGTTTGATTTTTCTGTTAAATTTAGCTATCTAAAATATGTGAAGAACTACAAAACACCCAGATATTTCTTTTTTAGCTTTCCCTAAACAGTAATGCCATCTAGAAAATTCTTATTCACCTATCATCCCATGCTGCAGTTCCCTTAGGAAGCAGCAAGTCTTGAGCAAAGCTGGGTAGCCAGCTTTGCTGTTTCTCCAGCACATGAGCTGTTGCCTCCAATTTTGTGTCATTTGAAAACTTACTGAAGGCACACTCCATCCCTTCATTCAGGTTGTTGATGATGTCAAATGTTAAATGGTGTAGCCCATGTATTAACCACTGAGTAACACCACATGTAACTGGCTGCCAGTTGTAGTTTGAATCATTGGCCAAGCTTTCAAGCCCAGTAGTACAGGCCTCTTTTTTTGTCCACTGTGTACTCTGCTGGTCCAATCCATGGCATCTCAATTTACCAGCATGGTAAACTGTCAAAAGCCTTCCTAAAACCAACATAAATGACATGCACTGATCTCCATTATCCACAGAGACATCTATTTCTTGGTAAAAGGCTTGATGGGGTTGGAGAGGTATACTTTGCCTAGTGTTAGTTCCACTATAGCTTCTCCTCTTGTGCTTTTTGTGTTTAGATGTGACTTCAGTTCACTTTTGATCACTAAAGAAGCACCAGAATAAATCTTACTCAAGCTTTCTTAATGAGAACGGTTTTTCTA
>JBCJKH010044179.1:0-11607 GCA_039877255.1 Loriculus beryllinus
TACCCTACTCCATCCTAAAAGGCCTAAATGAGATCTACCACGTACCCTGGGTGACATGTGCCTCCCGTTTCCAGTCACATTTCCTTTCCATCTTAAGATGTTTTTCTGTATGTTCTCGCCAAATGATAAATTTTACACTCAATTATGGTGAAAAAGTAGTAATTCTTTTCTATGTTCTGAATTAAAGTATTTGTGTCTCTGCAAATTAAAGAATTCAAACTCATTCAAACATGAGATGAGGAGTTATTCGTGACTTTCGTTCCCCCCTGCTGGTCTCTAACAACAAAAGAGCACTTGAGGTAAAAACATAAGTTATAGAGAACAGAAGGACAGCAAATAAGATTACTATTTACAACATCAGATAGAAAACCTGGTAAGTAACAACAAAATGTTAGGAATCTTCAAGTTAAGATGTGTATCTATTGGAAGCAGAGCAGAATAACTTCTGTGAGGAAAAATCATGTCATTCCTACCCTCTGGTTCCTGAAAATTCACCAGAACACCAGAAAAAGGAGAATGAATTGATATTGAGTTTCCAAACAGCCTTTGACAAAGTTCCATGTAGAAGACTTAAGAAAACTAAATCACATTAATCGTCTTTGTAGCACGTATGAGAGATTTGAAAATTGATCACCAAAACCAATCAGGAAATCATTCCATGAGCCTGAGCACACAACCTCCAAGAAAAGACTTGTTGACCTTCACTTCCTCTACAAAAGCCATGGTCAAACATTAAAAAGAAAATAAGCTTTGCTTATCTTCCATTGCTATAATGTACAGCAAGTTTCAACTGAAAAAAAATGACTTCTGACAATCAGGCAGACGTAATTTTTTCCTCACTTCCCTTAAGAGTTAAAGAAGAGATAAATTTTCCTGCTGAACTTAACATATACATCATTCCTTCATTTTAAAGCATAAATAGTTAGAGAACAGTATGTACATTTTTAGCTTTGTAATATAACTTGTTCTCCCCTTCCATCAAGATAAGGGAGAAAACTTGAAAACAAATAGGGGTAATACATTGGAGTTTAGGGACAAACAGTAACCACATGGCAAAATCTCTTGCTAGTTATCTAGGTTAGTCAAAGTAGAAGAGGCACTGAAAAGCTGTAGAAGACATTTAAAAAAAAAGCTAGTTGACTTGACAACAGGATTTGACAACAAATGCAGAAAAGAGCATTTCATGCTGCATATTGATAGACTCTTAAACTATAGAACTACTAAAGTAAAAAAAAATTAACAAAAAATGGGTTTGACAACAATAGTCAATAAAAATACTACCCATTTTCATTATAATTATGATACAGAATTAAAACTATATTGTTATGATGATATCTGCACAATTCATATTTTTTACGGATCCTCATTTCCAATTCTTCTGAGAAGTAAAACAGAAGTAATAGGAGATACAAAAAGTATGAAAAGGCCAAAGAAAAGCAAATATCAATTACTCTGACATTTGAGGGCAGTTAGATTTTTCAGGAAAAGCAACATAATACAAATAAGTGAATAAAAATGACACTATTTCCAGTGTCATTAGGCTGTACAGACCTAACAGGGGACACAGCCCCCAGGCCACTGCAACAGAAGGGAACAGAATGATAGCACCATTGCTCACTTTTCCATTATGGAAGTTTGATACCCTCCTCTGAGAACTCCTGGTCTAATCCATCTAAGCAATTCCTGTTTCAGTTAATGTTTCACATAACTTACCGATATACACCTTAAGACATTTATCACATAAATTACACCATCTTAAAATGGCAACATGGACAATTTAGTGTGCTGGGAAAAAAAAAAAAAATAGGAGATTGAAAAGATGAACTGCTGACAGGGAAGAATTTGATCACAAATTCAGTCGGTATTATATAGTTACTAGATAGTATTTGCAACCATTCTGTGAAAGACAAGAAAAGATACAGATGTACCCGTAAGCCTGTATATGTCCACAAGCCTAACAAGTTTTCATAATGCAACATTTCTTTCCTATCAAACAAAACCTGATGAAAGCCTAGTTCATGATAGCTGACATAAACTCCACTAAATTGTGGAAGAAGAAATAAAACCACTTCTCAGCGAACAGGTCATGATTATAGTGATGTGCATTGTCTAAAATAGAAGAGTATGTCAGGTTTTATTCTGGAGCAGAACAAAACCTGTTTTGTCTGTTTTGTCAAAGAATGTGCAAACAACCTGATTTAGAATAAAGATTTATACAGGTCAGAATGAATTCCAATATGTCCTTTGGTTCAAGAGGCTCTGTGAATTTAAGACTGTCAGCAGTTAGCTTGAACATTTTGAAAATGTTCTACGCATCCCACCCGATCTACTTCAACCTGGAAAGGAGGCACAGGACTTAGTAACACAGCTTCTCTAACCTTTCTTTGTATTAAAGACAATACATGTGATGCTACTTTCAGAACTAAAGATTCCTACACAACTGGATAGAATCATAGAATAGTTAAGGTTCGAAAGGACCTTAGGATCATCTAGCTCCAACTCCCCTGACATGGGCAGCAACACCAAACACTAAACTATGTCACTCAAGACTCTATCCAGCCTGGTCTTGAACACTGCCAGGGATGGAGCATTTTTTTTAAACCAAAGTGATAAGATTTGTTTATTCAGAAAGTATGTTCCCTGCAAACAAATTAACTGGCACAAAAGAAAACTGCTTTCTTGTGGACTTACGTAGAGGACTCTTCAAAATGTTATTGAACATATATTGTTTTGTATTTATATAAATACCACCATTAAATTACTCTCCAATTTATTTGACAGAAAAGCTTAAACAATTTTGCTTACTTAAATTGCAAGTGAACTAGTCTTGCCCTCAGCATTTACCCTTCAAAACGTTACAGCCAATTTGAAAAGGAAATGTGGTGCAGAGGGAAGAAACAATACAAAAGATCTCTTTCCATGCAAGTAAATCCTACTTTCTTCTTCCATTCAAAAATAAGGTCGCTACAGATAAGTTCTTCAAAATGCACATGGCAAAACAGTGACACTTAACAGAACTTCCTCAATAAACTGATAACGTCTGTTAAAGCAGTCAAATGGATTTATATAGTCTAGGAAAATGCTTAAGCAAGAGGGATTAATTATTACTAAAGTGACTCCCAAGCCATTAAATTTTATCAAGTGCAATTTCTTCGATCAGATAACTCTTGACAGCTGACAAAATGTTAAGCTTTAAAAATATTACCAAGCCTACCTACCTCCAGAGGATTTTGATTTTCTTACTGACATCCCTGTAAGGATGGCACTAACAGCTCCATACTGATCCTGCTCTTATTTTCAACAAATTATTAGTGCATAAAGGCAGAGGATATAATGCAGTAATAAAGAGAAACTTGGAGTTTCAGAGTTAACAAAATGATCTGACAAACATTAAAATGTGATTTATCAGATTATTGCAACTCTCACGGTCCCCACAGTTTGTTCCTGCTGAGTAATGACGACTGTCTGAAAGGTAACAGGAGTACAACAGCCTGATAATATTACAGCATGATCGTTGTGACAATGCTCCTCCGATTGCATTTTGCTTAGCTATTCAGTCATTCAGGTAGGGTGCTTAAGTAGACTGCTGACATGTAAAAACACTGCTTCTTTGAACATTTTAAGTGAAGCATTCATCCTGCAAATGTCATTGTTATTTTGATCGTAGTGTTCATAAATCGGTAAATGGCTAATGGAAGCTCCAAGTGAACACTATGCAATCCAAAACAAACAAAAATAAAGACTCTGAAATATTATCAGCCTTCTCCTTCACTGTATTAGAGCTGCAGCACAGCACAATATCCTGAGCCTTACCCAAACTATCATGCTAAAATAACAAATTATTCTGACTTCCCCCCAGTTTTACTCAACACACAATATACTTATCCTAAAATACAAAACACTACTTCCTCATAGAATTTTTTATCAAGAGTCTGTTCCTGTTCAAAAGGGAAATCAGTTTTAAAGCACCTGCCTCAAGAGAGAAATTTAGGAGGAAATTTTTCTACTAAAAGCTTTACAAACTTATATCTAACACATTAAAATTTTATTCTGTAGAACAGTACATATCATTTATGCACATACATACTGATAAATCACATAGATCCAAAATTAATTGTCAGAAGATGCATCCTTAACTGCCTTACTCATAACTGTCTTACTCATCAAACTTTTGTCTTCTACTTATTTTCTCTTTTCAAGGGTTTACAGGGAAATTTCTCCTTACTTAAATCCTGCTAGAGACAGATTCATGTTCACTTATCTTAACAAAATCCCTTTGGCTCAAGGTGCAAGACAAGTTCAAATAAAATGTAACTTTAATTTGGCAAAGTAACCAAAATAAGTGCTACAAACCTTTTTGCTTGTTTTTGCTGAAAGATTTCCACTGAAACCATGGATGAAGATATTTTTCAGGCACCATCAATGCCTGGGTACACATCTCTTACTCTTTGTAGCTGCTGCCTGGGAGATGGAGGCAGATATTGCTATAAATGTCCAATTGGTTTACTCAAGTTGCATTAGGAGGACAAAATTCATCCTCCTAAAAATCTGACTCAACTTGCAATTTCTTTGAAAGTGCAATAGAAAGCACTTATTTAATACAGTGTTTGGAGTCTTGCTTCTTTTAAGGTACCATGCTCTGATTTTTCAAACATCCACAACCAAACCTAATGTGATTACTACCCCTCTTAAGTAGAGCAGAAGCAGTGACTGATGGCTCTCCACCAGAAGCCATTGCATTCCTGAATTAAAAACAAAAAGAAACTAAAAACAAAACCCCAAACCACTTGTAAGCCAGAGATTCAAAAAGAATGAAAGTACCAGTTATGAACTCTGTTCTTAGAATAGGGGAGTGTTTGCATCAATAAAGAGAGGTGGCTGAGACACTTAACATTTAGGTTAAGACATGACTAGATGCATGTAATAGTGTTCAGGTGAGAAGTAAAAGCAGATCACATAGAAAAAAGCAGCATAAAAATAGACCGTAAAAAGTCAATTAGTATCCCAAATACAGGAAAACCGTGTGGTGCAGGAACAGATTGATAATTATAAACTGCAAAAGAGAACACTAGGATAGCAAGACGATAATGCAGATGAGAAGGAAAACTATTAAACTTGCTGAAAACTGTTGCTGTTAAAAAAATAGCAAGTCAACAACAAAAGACAGAGAAAAACAAGAGAAGCTAGAAGGAAAACATCTGCAGTATGTTACAGAAACTTCTGTCTCCAGTTGAGTTAGCATTTCTTACACTCTTCTTATTCTAGTTTTACACTTTCTCAAGCTCACAGCATCACATACATGTAATTGTTTGCTCCAGTAAGGACAGATAACGATAACATTTTGTACAATAATAACTACAGCTGAATTTTTTTTCTTTATCCTAAGAAACCAGTACTCTTGATCACATACCTAACAACTCTCTTCACTGACAAAAAGATACCTATGCATGTAGTTTGACCATGTAGCCAAGCTAGTCTAATGATTGCTTGCTGTCATTGCTGGCTGTGCATCTAGCACTGGCATTTACCTACTCAAGGCATGACAAATCAAAAATTGTAAAAAAACAAACAAAAAAATAATCGAAAAAAAATTCGTATCACCAGTACCATCTCTCACAAACTTAGTTCCTTCAAACAGCAAACTGTACCAGACAATTAAAAAAGCTAATCTAGAACATGAGACCAGACAACAGGATAGGAACACGACTAGCACCCTGCCTCAGTGGCAAGAAATAAAGGCGGTTTAAATTAGCTAAGTCATAAAAGCACATTTCAAAATCCTAAGCATTTTCATTGCCAGTTGAAGATCTATCAATGAGACAGTCATAAATCGGAGAACAATTATAAGTTGAATAGCTTTCTGTAAGATCTTTGTCAAAATGCACCTTCTGGCACGCACTGAAACATTATCCATTTACACATAATACTTTGAAATCCACTGGGCTAAGCAGTAGGTATATTTCTGATGAGTATGCCACAAAGTTAAACTGGGCTGTCCATGTCTTATCTCTGACCATTTTCAGTACCACCAGCCTTCCCCATGCTAAACCTGACCATCATCTGATTCTTCCTGGAGCAAGCCCAAGGTCACTAACACCCACCTGGAATTCTTGTCATCTGGCAACTCTAGAAATAGCAGACCCTTAAAGGAGCTGAATCAGTACCTCTGGTTTTTAAAAGTCTTCTAAGAATTTATTTTCTGCATCCAGGAGGTCACACTTGAAATCTGGCCAACCTTGCAGCCTCCACAGGAAGAAGATGAAGTAATTTTATTTAAAGTAGCCAACAGACATCCCGTTGGCTGCTTTCTCCTCTGGCCAGGAACAGCTGACAACAAAATCTCTTCCAAGCTTCAATAGCAAGTTTATCCTCGGGCTGCGGTAACATTATCACATACAGAGTCATTGAGGGATCAGGTACTTGACAGACTCTTGCAACAAGCAGCCGTCCTTTGCTTCTTTTAAAGCTTCCTTTACAGCTTTGGGCTGTAAACTCACCCTGAGAACTCGGATAATGGCCAAAGTAGTGCCTGGAATGGGCTATGGGCAAACACGCAGGTGACAAACAGGATGTGACAAAAATTCATATTCTCTCATGTAGTAGGCCATCTAATACCAAAACTCTCATGCGCTTTCTATCTGCATCAGGCTGGACAGGCAGTGAAAAAGAAATCCAGGGTCCTAAGGAGGCTTTTGACAGACAGTGTACTTAGGGCAAATGAACATCTGAAGTACAAATATTTTTATACTACCTCAAAATAGCTCAAAGTCTGCCTTCAGCAGTATCAATAACTAAGAGCAAAAACCTCCAGAACATAACAGCAGCTGACAAAACCATCAGTGCTCTATAGCATTTGACAGGAAGTACAATATCCAACCTGGAGCTCAGAGGACAGAGAAATCCATTACCCAACCTGCAGTCACCCAGAGGTCACTCCTTAATCTGTAACCAAGCCTGATCACCCTCTGGCCTTGAACCATGCAAAGCGAAAACCATTAGACACACAGACAAAACTGTTCTTGTCACCAGAGCTGGATATAAAACTTTTACAAACGATTCAGTATTCACTTTATACTAACATTACTATGTGGAAAAACAAAAGCCTAGTAGCCTTTAAAGACAAAGCATGTTTTCTTCTCAATTTTTGAGACTGAAAGACACGTAAAAAGGAATACTATAGAAGAAGTAGCACACTTTTTTGAAAACCATTCTTGGCTTGAATAGACATTTATTTCAGAAATATAAAGGAAAAGTTCATTTCATCTTTATAGTGAATGAGAAAAGAGAAAACAGGCTAATTGAAACCTTATTTGTGTTAGAACTGTTAACAAAAAAATACTTCCTTTCTCCCACTGTTAATAAGCAAATAGTGCCAATTGTTTTTTTGTAGGTCATTCTTTGCTCATTTTTATTGGAAAAGAGGAAAGAAATTAGAGTGCAAAATGAAAAATAGGAAAACAAAAGCAAAATGGCAATTTTCTGTTATTATCATAAAATTATAAAGACTAGTTTAAAGTCTTTGTGTTAAAGACCACCAGGAAATGAAAAAAAAAAACCCAATTGTATAATGATATCAACTAATCTCTTAAGATTCTTAAATTAACTCAATACGTTCATCCTCTCAGTATGAATCTATTCTGTTGCTGCTTCTTAATAACTATTATAATAAACATAATAAATTTAAGCAGATTTCAGCCAGAAAGCATGCTCTACTGAATCTTCATTTTATATTTTCGGCTTTTGAGAATATTCAAACTTATATCTTGAAATTTCTGTATAAAGCATTTATTTTCCTTATAAGTGTTGCAAAACCAGAGATTTAGGGGCTAAAAAAACAAACCCCCTCACATTCTTCTTCCAGAAATTAAAGCTCTCAGCTATTTGCTTCTTTTTTATTTCCACCCCCTTTTTTTTTTTCCTTCCCTCTCCCACCCCAACCTTCCCCAGAGAGGCCCACTAGAGATAAAGCTGCTGTTGCTCTGCACAGAAATAGAATATATTGAAAAGCAGACTGGAAATCATTTCTGTGCTATAGGATGGGGGTTTATTTCTAGATTGTAAAATTTTACCCTTAGTGTTTCATTAACATAGGTTTTTGCCTGCTTGCATTTCTAAAGTTCAGTTTTATTTTGGCTTATCATTAAAATGAAGCACAGACCTTGCTTTTGTAGCCTAAAATACAGCTGAGTTGCAAAATGAGCTTCTGTTGACTTGCTAGTCAACTTAATATTTGCCTGTTTTGGGGAAGGTGAGAATGGGGGAGAGCAGAGGTTTCTTTTGTTTGGCATCATTCATATGACAGACCTACACCCTCAAATAATTTAAATGTTGTGTGTCACCATTGTAAGTTCACAATATTACAGTTTACAACTTTACTGTGTTCATTATTATACCAAAACAGCTGTTTCTGTACAGGAAACTAACAGAAAGACATCCTTTCTAAAAACAAACCCTTTGATTCATCAATGTTTAACAATACTGAAATAGACACATAGACTTTACCCAAATATTAATAATATCAACTCTGTTAAAAGGTTATAATAAGATTAAGCAAGAACTAAAACTTAAACCAAGTCTCTTGCCACAGTTCTGAGCAACTAAGAAGAAAGCACCACATGAAAAACTTGCATGAACCCTGGAAGACGTATTAACATCCCTAATTTACAGATAAGGAAATGATGCACAGATGTTATACCCAGAGAGGAACATGTACTTAACGGAGAATAAACATCCAGAATTAACATGCTCACCTATGAACAGATACATGCAGAGGTGCACTCAACCCACATCTGTGTAATTGCATCAAACACATATCTTGGTTAATAGCGTTGTTGCTAGGATTTCTAGGGATCTCATTCTCAATCAGCTCTCCATTAATTCAAGCCAACAATCTGATTTATGATGCTTCAAGGGAGAACTTGCTTGCCCTATTTCAGCGGAGGTGTTTTTAGCTCACAGACAGCTCACAGTGGGCATTTTGCCTATGTAACTTCCCTGTTTCTATTTGTTTCTGCTGGACCCATGTTATGACGTCGGTGGATAACTGCCTCCTGTTTGTGTTATTGCAGCTGACAGGAAGATGATAATGGAGGGCAGCAGGGATGTTTCACAACATTTAATCCAGGCAGATTAGTATTCTCTGGCACTGGCAGTAGTAACATTACAAACATTGACAAGGCAAAGCAAAACACTTAACTGCATGATTCAGCCACTCCCAGCTCTTGGTTTTCAAAAACTTGGTGCAAGCCTTGTGCAAGAAGATGGATAGTGTGCTGGAATCACATAATTGTCCAGAAATGGCAAGAGCATCATGTAAGAAAGGTTCCCACTCTTGAAACTGTATGAAAAACTTGCCATGACCCATGTTAGAGATATATAGCTTGTAGTAAGCTTGGTTAAAGCCCTTCCCAAATCTTCGCTTGCAAAGCCAAGCCATCATAGCACACATCCAGTGCTAGCCTGTCTGTTCACTGTTAGAAAGTCAAATGAAGAGATATGTAGTTTATTCCACAGCTATCCCAGATACTGCTTATGTGAATATAATTATGTTGGCAGGCAAAGTCCTTCTGCAACTTTCTGAAGCCATCACTTGCACATGAATGCCAGCTACTTGCCAAAGACAAAAAGTAGTAACACTCAAACTTTATGCCTGCATTGGTAGATCAGAAAGGAAGCTACATAAACATCAAAATGTTTATGTCATCAATCAAAACAAAAAAAACCACACAAAGTTGGCAGTACCAGCTTACAGAGAAAACCTAGTACTTGCCTGCTTTGGTATTTTTGTTCGATAACATGGTAAATAGGCAGTGTCTTTTCCCCAAAATTTCAAAGGAGCATGCCTTGACCTATAACCATCTAACATCCATGAACAACTGCTGTTTTCCTTTTCTGTATTAACAGTACAGCATCTGCCATTCTGCACAGTGCTGGAGGTCTGTGAAAAGTACTATGCACACTAAATCCCTTCTTATTACTCCTCCAATAATTCCAAGGAGATAAAAGACATTCCAAGGAGATAAAAAACACACCTTACTTCTCATTGCATGACAGTTCTTTCAGATTACAGATCATCCAACATTTTAAGATTTAAGCAAGTATTTCCATAATCTCTATACACTCAGCCTCCACAATATTAAACTAAATCTGCTGGTTTAGATACAATTTTCCTTCTAAATTATTAACATCCAGAGCACTCCAGATGCCATATTAACAATAATTTAACATATTTCTAGCAACAGGAATAATTTTATAATTATTTGCCATGAGTACCCTGGCATAGATACTCAGAATACTTTTGCTTTAAAGACATATACATGTCCAAAGCACTTAGAAGTGATGATACTGCAATTCATTACTATTTAAATACAAATGCCTTAAGCTTTAACAAATGTTTATGTGGAAGACCTAACAATGTAGGAAAAAACATTTATTAGTCTAGGTTTTCACCTTGCCCTGGATTAACAAGAGACTCTCGACTCTTCCATTTTTTTCCTTTTCTTCTGTCATTTGCTTTCTATCTTACATGATTGTTCCTTCTTTTTCAGGCTGGATCTTTAGAAGATTTCTATTTTAGTATGTTTTTATCTGCAGTAAGTATCACTCCACTATTTCTAATCATGACTTTTCCCCTTCTGATCTGTCATTTCCTGACTTGCCATGCTAAAGTGTTTTACAAATGCAAATTTCTTTTTTCTCCATTAGCTAGGTACTGCTAAATTCTGTTATTAATCACCCACATAACAGCTGGTTTAGCAGTTTAAAATTCAAACTTTATCTGGAATCTACATCAGAAGAAGACAGCAAGGACAGTATATAATAACTGTTTCATCTTACCACCATATTCTTTCTACTACCTGGAAACTAATTAGCACAACATAATCACATATTTCCTGTCTAGTAAAGAAACAAGTTTCATAGGAGAACGTTATTTGTATCATGAATCATTAGCCACTGCTTATTCGTAGTTTGCATGTAATGAAGTGCTTTAGGTTGACCTCTGATACGCTACTCCTTATCTGAAGCAATAAAATCACACAAGTTACATAAAAACTTGAAGCAATTTAAATTAATCATCTAGGTTGTCAGAAGTTTGGAGATTTTTGTAGACATATTTTAAAGAATAGCATTGGTAAATGATTATTTCAAAGAACTTTTTTCTCAGAAAGACACGTAAAGGAATAAAATGCAGTTATAAAAATAAACTCACGGGTATTGTCTAGCTACTACATTAAAAATTCAATGCACAACATGAACTTTTAATACTTAAACAAAAGGTGCTTTACTTCAGGCAAGCCAAGATGCTTGTTTTTTCATGCTGACATTTTGCATATGTATTCTTCATGAAAATATTATGTTAACAAGCAACATTAATTCAGATAGGCCATGAAATACAGTGTCCTAACTAAAAAACTAGTTTATAAACAGTCTAATTAATTGGTTATCACTAAACGTTGAGCCTCTGTGCCAAAAAAACACTGCAAAAATTGACAAGGCTTACAGCAAAGCAGCCTGGGAATAAAACCGGATACTCCTCTTCACAGTTCCCTGCTAATAAAAGCATTAACTTTAGAGCACATATGAAAGGAAGTGAGGACCTCCTGTTGC
>JBCJKH010044180.1:0-20795 GCA_039877255.1 Loriculus beryllinus
GCTAAGCAGCTATGAAGGAAGTACTTAGCATCAGTCATTGAACTCAGTCTAGTTTTTCTGCTGGACTGAGTTCAATAACATGAACAGCAAGGTAAGGAGTACAAGAACATTTAGGTACACCACCAACCTATTAAAAGAAACCAGGAAACACCATTTATCTTCTACCAGAGAAGAAACAAAACAACATGGAAACACAAAGCAGCACTAACCATGTAAATGGCATTGAAGAGATGACCACAAAGATATGCAAAAGTGTTAATACTAAGGTATAACAGATGCTTTTTAGCAACTCAACCTACTCTGAAAAGATGCTTGGTCACACTTCGTGTGCACATAGGAACCAAGATCTTTACCTGGGTTATAACTTTTTTGTTTTGATGACAGAACTTCTCTTGTTCTACCACCAGAATTACTTGTCATCGCACAATAATACACATAATATAACCAGAACACTGTGCAATAATACAATTTTCTTATTATATAAATGGCATGCAGAGGGAAAGCAGTGGAAGTGTTCTCTGAGAAGAAAAATAAAGGAAGCTGGCATCAAAGGTGGAAAAACTACTGAGAACTGTTACTGTTCCAATATTTCAGTTGGTGATGTAACCACTGAAATTCTCAAGAACCGCAACTTGTCAAACTTTAATACACTTTGCCAATTTTGTGAACAAATTGACTCTAGTTTAACTTAGGGTCACCACTTAAAAAAAAAAAGCTCACCCAAAACCAGAGATTGCAATTAGGAATTATATGCAAAAAAGAAAAGACAGACTTAGAGACATTAACATCATGCTTTTATAGCTCCCATGTTGATACTCAACAGCTGATGTTGAATTTTAGTGGTCACACCATTGGTTTGTTAATAGCAGCAGTCATAAAAGCCCTAATTAAGCCCCTTGCCCACCTTGACGATAGGAACTAACATCCTGTACTCTTGTCTCAGCACCTTGGAAAAAATCACATCTTTCCCGCATGCTCTGATTTTTAATTATTATTTTGCTGGGGGGTTAGGTTCCTATTTTGCTTGCTTCTTCCTGATACTACCCCTTCAGTTCCACTATTGACATCCTGAACTGCCAAGAGTTGATGTGTGAAAGCTCTCAAACTTGATTGTCAAAATACTGAAACAATTTCCTTGTGTTGATCTTCTTTGCTCTGTGAGTGTTTGTAATAAAACTGTTTCCAAATTCAATATTTGTAGTTAAGAGGCTGTAGTATTAGCTAGAGAGGCTCAGAGAGCAATCCTGGTGATATTACATACTATGAAGCAAGCACAAAAGAAATCCAGAGCTTTCTGTAGCTAACTTTTTCCTATGTAACTCAGAAGAAAACATTTTTTTCTCTCACTCTCTCTATAAGACAGTTTATTAAAAAAGTATGAGAAATTGCTAGCTTTCTTTGTGATGGATTTTTTTGCCATGAGAGGAGACAGATAACGATGGTAGCTGCTGTTTAGACTCTGGGATGTTAGTTTGCCCAAGACGCCAACCCAATTCCCAGTTCACCAGTCAGGTTTATAAATTGGGCAGTGGCAAGTCATGTTAAATGGAAACTATCTCAACACTACAGTGTTCACTGCCACAAAACAATCTCTGACCTATTGATACCAGTGATTTAATATGTTCTTTTCCATCCTCTTGCCACAGGGTTTAAAATAAGCCTTTCTTACAGACCATCATCAGAAGAGACACAGGGCACCATATTGCCTGTCATGTAAAAACCGTCAACAGAGGAAGCACTTGTCATGACGCCATACAACAGCGACCTGTTCTAGCAGCTCTTAAAGAGAATGTATCAACTTTGTCATCCTACCTGAGACACTGACAGCTCTGCACAACCTCCAGTGGAAAAACCAGCTTCAGGAAATAGAGAATCACTGCTGAATTTCACAAGGCATTTCATGTAATTAGATGGCACAGTGAAATTAAGCGTCATCAGAGTTACACCATGAGCATATATAAATGGCAGCAGAGTACAACCATATCTTTATGCCTAGGTTCTTCCTTCTGAGCTACTATAGACCTGAAGTCCAACGTCTTCCTTCTGTGACAAGTCTAGCTGGTTTCAGAACATACAGTGTGGCTGTGTGAATTCCAGAGGGATAACTTTACACAGCCAACCTCAAAGTCACCTTGCTGAAGCCTAAACTGATTCTTACCAGCTCTGAAGTAGGGATTTGCATACTTTACATGTACAAACATCAGTTCTCATGGAAAAAAAAAAACCTGAGGCAGAAAGCAGTGTCTCGTTTTAGTTTCACAAACCAGTATTACAGACTAGTTCACAGTCTGGATAGACTCAAGTATTCTTATGACAAACACAACATCCATTAAAGGTCAGGTAAGTAGAACAGAAAAAAGAGGATGGGAAAGAAATATTTCTGGGTTTGTTTCCTTTTTTTTTTTTTTAATATATATTTCTAACCAAAATATTTGGGCATTTGTTTCATTTCCTTCTAATAATCAATTTAGATCAACTTTTTTAATCCATTCTCTTGAAGCAGTGACGGCTGAAACTGTAGAATGATTTCATCGAATGGGTTGGAAAGGACCTTAAGGTCAAGTTTCAATCCCATGGCAGGGACACCTCACACTAATAAGTCAACTACCTGTTAAGATGAAGAGAAAGAATATGCCCAACCAGGTGTTGCAAAGAACTTGCCTCTCACAATCCTTCCTCCAGCAAGTGTTTGACCAGTTATTATAGAGCAGACATTATCCGGACGACTGGAAAAGTTTCTCTCCAGGCCCTGAAAAATCTGCTTTATCTGCTGTTTTCACATTAGTAAGAGCAGCACAATTGTTGGGCATGAGGCAATCTGGTAAAACAGCACTTCTACAGGAGCTAACCTCACACTGAATCCAAACATGTTAGACAAACCCAGACATCAAGAAGTATAGTTTTTTTACCTAAGTCAGCACACCTGTGACACATACCTATCACTATGTCAAGCAATTTGCTCAGGAATCATCCAAATCACTTGGACAAACAAAAGCTTAGAGATGCATTACAAATGATAATTCTGATGGGTAATATTCACACATTATTTTATGTTAATTGTGGCAGAGGTTCAATGTTATCAGTCCCTGAATGACGGCATAGTGTTGCAAACTGCTCTTGATATGTTCCTGCTTCCTGAAGAGATCTAAGAATTAAATCAGTGCTTACAAGGCAATGTGGAGGTAGATGAGTGCCTGGACCTTCTCTCCTGGCTCATTAAAATCAGTCTTCTGCCACTGTAAATACAGTGGCATGCAGTCACTACTGTTAAGTGATTTCAGAGGACAACTATTGTGCCTTTACTTTGCATAGCAATATTGAAGTCAAGCAATGTAAGCACATATAGGATGCTAAGCAACAGAAAGAAAAATCAGAGCATGAGGAAGTGTAAGTTACATAACTACTCAGAGGAGCAGTTTGGGAGTTTATTAGAAAACTTTTGCTATTTGCAATTGACTTCTCTGGAACCTGGCTCCTCTCACAGGATATAAATGTTCACAGGATATAAATATTTGCTACTCCCTTCAACCCATACCTGAGAAAACTACATAAGAAGGTCTGACTGGGCTTTCTTGCATCTGTCAAAATTAAAGTGGAAGTGTGAAATGCTTGAGTCTGTCCCTTGCAGCACTTTAACACTAGAATGCAGACACCCCTGATGTACTCCTCATTTATCCATTGAAACCACAGCAGAATTTTGAGTTGGTGTCTTAGAGAGACTAGAAACTGAATCCTATTTACACTGTAAAGGTGTAGGTTCATAAGTCCTGCTCTTTGTATTTAAAGGAAGCACTTCATGTATCCAGAACTATGGAGAGCACAACTTCACACATCTATCAGCCAGTCTGTAAGCTACACACTGAAGTGTACTGCTGTGTTTTCTGAGCTAGTATTGCCTTAATGAACACAGTACAAGTGACTATCAGGATTGCCTATGTGTCCAAACAGAATAAATAACTGTTCAACTTATATCTCATCCATAAGAGGAATCTCAGAGCTGGAAGGGAACTCAGCAAGTCACTGCTCCCATCTCCTATATGGCACACAGTCGAAGTGTTTAATTTGCTTGCTCACATTTTATTGTATAGTTGAATATAATAAACAGGTTTTGTCTTTTTTCCAGAACTGTCCCCTACATCTAATCTAACTTCTTAGAAAAGGAAGGAATGCATCTTTCTTAAGGGTGCCTGAGAATGCTCTGCAGAGCATGGATGATAAGAGACCAGTAGACCAAATGGAGAGAAAGCTTGACTGTGGCATGCAGTACAATTTAATGTAAATCCTGGAAATTATGAAAAGCAAAATGGTTTTACAAGAGATGTAAAGAGGCCTGCTTGGATTGTGTCCAGTGCAGAGCAACTGAAATCTGCTGAAGCAGGACAGAGAGAAACTCACTGAGCAGTGTGGAATTTTATTCCTGCTTAAAGATTGTTTCACTTTGCAGATCTAAATATTCCTTCTTTAGAGGATTACCTTGTCTTAGTGCACTGTTCTGTCCTTCTAACAAAACAAAGACATAGCAACCGGAAGTCTTCATTCAGTGTGCCCTTTCCAAAAAAACTGAACCAGATAGGGAAGTGCAGGGTCCGATCAATTTAGAGATGTATAAAATATGGTAGGCTCTGCCCCTGCCTGTAGTGTACTTAACTCTTCTATCAGAGTTCCACTGCTATGAGGGCAACAAACTTCATTGCTTGAAGTTAAGAAGCTTTTCTAGTATCAAGCTAAGATCTCTACTGCTTCCAATTAGATTAACTGCATTTTAACCTCAAAGAAGCAAAAGAAGTTCATTGCACTTCTCTTGTACTTTACACACTAGAAGAGATCTCATTTTTAGATTGAGCAAACAGTTTCTTTTCTTAAAGGTAACATCCATTAACATTTAGAGCTTATCATTCCTGATAAAAATGATAAAAGTCACCATGGGACACTAAGATGAATCCACACCTTCCTGCAGTGCTTGCAGGAGTGCTTAAACCAGTAATCTAACTCTGTTCTTACTTTTGACAAATATAGTAGAATAACCACAACTATCTCACTCACCTAATGTAATTCAGTCCTATTAACAAATCCCAGTATATTAAGGACCACATTTCCTGCTGTGGTATCATCTTGATGCCTTTATTATGTATTCAAATACACCAAAGAGATTCTTCCTGCTCTGTATACCAAGCCATTTTGAAGCTTCTTGATATTCCAAGGGATCACATGTATTTAAACAGAAACCAAATGTCTGAACACCTTCAGGTTCAGACCTTCTTTTCTTTGTGGCTCAGGCAACTGTTTTGTAACACTCATCACTTTGCAAAGGCAAACAGCAAAACCAGAAAACTCCCAAAAGAACCAGAAAAATTCATGGCAAAAAAAATCGATGGTGTGGCTGGAGGCCTTTAGCCAGGAGTCCTCTAACTAGTGATTACTGCAATGTCACTCAGCTGACCACTTCTTACCACTTGTCAGCTCTAGTCTCACTTAGACAGGATCTGGAGCTACCAGACAAATTCACCTGGTCATTTCTTACATCTACCATATGTCCACACGATGTATGGAAGCAGACCTCAGGAAATATGTTTTCACTAATATGTAAATCAGTTCTCTAAACAGTACCTGTGTGAGATGAAAATAGGGCTTCAAAATAGCCATGTTTGAAAATTAACCAGCTTCCCTGCACCTTCAGTCCCTTCTTCCATGGTGCAACAATTTAGAAAGCAGTTAGGATAGCTGCATGAAATAGCTGGCAGTCACACTAGACACAGACTAATTCCATTTATTCTGCTGAAAGCAAGTAGATTGGCCGGGATGCTGTCAAGTGTTGAAAAATTGTCCACAGCAGTTTCTCCTTATTTTGAGGAATGCATTACTCACTTGACCTAGGATTTTAAAACCAATCAAATTTTTCAGATTATCAACAGCGTGCATACATGTTCTTTATTTAGAAACAAGACATAGAATCCAAGTACTTGAACAAAACACTCTCAGCTTTCAGCATCAAAATAGATTTGGTGATCTAGTTTGGTAGATTCTTTCCTATCACCCTTTAGAGTCAAAAGGCAGGATGCTCTGGAATTGGGGGCTGCTACAGACCAAAAGACAACCTTTTACTGATCACAACCTTTTCAAGCTCCCACCTCAATAACAGAAATACTACAGAGAGCTGGAATCCAGCACTACAGCAAGCCTTGGCCCAGTATCCTGAGACTGAACAGGATCCTAAGAGGCTGAGCAACATCCTCTGTCCAAATCCACTCTCATCTTGCTGTACCAGGGAAGGTATACATTCCCACCTGCATGAGCAACAGCTTTTTTTCATCTGTGTTTGTGACACTCCTGTGAAACAAATAGGTGCTACTAGCCCTTTTTCTTACAGGGGTAATGAGACAAAAACCTAAAGGACTTGTCTACATGGAAAAACTGTTAGGATCAAGCAAATACAGAAACTTAATACTATGACCAATACCTTTAAAAGCCTATGTTAAATGGCAGGTGACATGAAAAGCAAAGATTTTCATATGCTGTAGCTCTTCTGCAGGAGACTTAACATGGAATTGTTTAATCCTTGTCTACTTGCACATCACTCATTGATAGTTTTCCACACAAAGCCAGAGCAATTCATGTGCACAGTGGCAAGAAATCCATGACAAAGCAAGGGCAAATACCAATATCCAAAGAAAAGACCATAACCACTAGACCATTTTTCAGTGCAGTTTAAGTGTATGCTAATTTACTCCAGCAGTGCGTGGAAGGTTTACACCCTGGAAGTCCATTTGTAAATCAATTCCAAGAGCAAAGCTGCCTCTTGACCAGGATATTCTCTGTGTGCTGCTCCAGCCAGGTAAATATGGCTCAAGTGACAGCAATCTTACCTCCTGAAGCCTCTTATTTTCACTGTAAATAAAATTCAAAGACAAAAAGCTTGTACTTATAGCTTGATTTATGATGCTTGATTTATACTGATAGGAGTAAAAAAAAAAAAAAAACATCAGACTGCAGGTGCTGTGCAGCTCCTCAAAAGAGAAAGGTAAATCAAGGCTTAAATTTGAAGTGCTAGTTGCATGAAGGATTTGTATACATTTCCTTTTTTAACTGAAAAATGTTAATGTCAGAAGTAATGTGTCATAAAAATCAGAATTTCCATCTGGCCTTCCAACCATCATCGATACACTAACAAAGCTAAGAAACACTGTAATACACTTTTATTCCTCACTATTATGATGCAGAGCATTAAATGGCTAATCTATCTCAATGCACTGCAAAGGTAAGACCCCACTGACACCATAACAGGGACAACTGAGACTGGCTATCTAATCTGTCCCAAGGAGCAAAATCAAAAACAGAGCCATAGCATCCAAGAGACTATATTTAAGGAAGGTTTACTGTGGGCTTTGGCCTGCTTTTACTGCACAGACTACATGGAAGGCTATTTCTGCGTGGATTAGTCACAAAGGATGAGCAAATGATAATCAAGTTCAACATACAGGCTCCATAGTCTATAATTTGCTAATGACTACCCCTTGTAGTAAGGCTTAGAGAACTGGATCTGAAAGACTAGGCGCCAAAGGTCTCATGGGTCTGTTTCTGTTGCTAAACCACTTCATGCTCATGCTTGTGTCAGGCTGTGCCTAAACACCTGAGACAGCCTGCTGCAGGAGCACACTCAATATTAGATGGATTGCAAGTAGATCTATCTCCACATGATCAGATCTTATTTTCCAATATGGGATTTAAAAGGAGGCAAGTTAGTATTGCTTGCATATGTCAGCAGACAATGAAACTGAAGTCCAGTGCATTTTATAGCCTTTACACTACTGAATAATATCTAGCTAAGACTGATTTTTTTATTATTATTATTTTATCCCCTGTTTGGTTTCAGCTAAATTAAGACTGAATCAAGAGTATTTCATATACAGAAATTCACAGCCCAATACCATTGCCAAACAGGAGAAACTTATCCAGGGGAATCATAATTATCATAACAAATCCTACACAAGATTTCCTGAAGCTTTACCGTGGGGTAATAAGGTTATAATCATCAACAGCAATAATTACAGCTGAGAGAGAACTCCAAAATGGAAGCATACCTTCATCTATTCAATGCCATCAATGTCAGGCAGTTATGATAGGACATGACCACATGGAAAAATTAAGACATTTCAACACTGCTTCATCATAATGTGCTTGAACTATGTAGTTCAAAGCAGATGCAGAATAACAATCATTGTTTTATCCATAAAGTCTTTTAACAGAAGAGGTTTTATTACTGCTTGTTAATACATGTGGCTGTCTCCCAGGCAGGAGTGTAGCACACAGCTTGGATACAGATTCAACCTATTTCACCCTGATTAGTGTGCTTTCTTCAAGCTATATGTTTCCAGAACTGTGAGAACAGGAAGAACCAGCATCTCCAAGTTCTTGTAAAGAAGGTACGCTGAGATATTTGTAAGTGAGAAACCCAGCAAGAGGAGAGGGGAAGTAGAAACACCCTACCTGTGGAAATGCAGTCTTAAACATCGTCAAAACCTCAAGCAGAGTCGTTTATAACTCATCGTTCTTGATCACTGATTGCTCCTAAATTACGTGATACACAGTACACTTGATAACAACTTATTCCCTTCATCTCTGTGCAATATGCAGTACATTTCCTGTAGAGAATACTATGGGCCCTTAAAAATGAAGCCTCCTTGCCCAAGTTTGGACAGGCTTTGAAAAAATGACACTGTCAACTTAACTCTGTTAAAAAAAAGTTAAAAGCACACACTGCATTAACAAATCATTAAAATTATATGTTGTAAAACTTACATGGCTATTGAAAATATCTGAGTAGATTTTAATAACTCCATGCCCGATGCATGGATAGAGTAGTATGGATTCCCAGAGAGTATGCGCATACCATGTCGGAAAACAGGGGAAAAGGTGAGAAGAAATAAAACAAACCTGTCATTCCCATGCCTGGTTTTGGAGTGTCAAACATTCAATCTCAAGAACTGGGCAAGAGCCAAAGATGTGCCTCTGCTTTCAATCCAATCCCCTTGAAAATCCTTCTTTTTATCTTCTTCTTCAGAACCAAGATTATCCTCTGGGTGATGAAAGAGACTGCCACTGAACTCCTGTGCAGCTTTGGGCAAATTGCTTTCCTGACCTGTATGTAAGTTACTTTCCACTACAAAAGTGTTGTCTTATCATTCATTTCACATGTACTGTTCGCACCACTTGGAGTCTTTAGCTGCTGCCCTAGAATTAGTAGAGGATAATAGTAATCTTATTGCTCATTTTCAAGGGAGCTAGTCTCATGAGCAACAGTTCACAAAAATTACCACCCCTACACAGCAAGTAATGATTGTCCTCAGTCAATGAACTTGGTTAACTATTTCATTTGGTTTGTAGACCCAAGTAGCTCAATCAAACTTAAACCAGAACTTTGAAAGCATGAACACCAAAGATAAAGGAGAAACATCTAGTTGCATCTATGATCAACTAGAAACTGCATTTGTTGGATCTGCGGGCTGTCATACATCTAGGTAGAGGTCAATAGCATCTTTCAAGTGTTCACAATGCTTACTCTCTGCTGTAGACACTACAAACTTCACCTCCTGCAAAGTTCTCAGTTTTGCTCTTCAGCTCCTACATAGCAGACATTTTGACTGCCTGCCTTTCTCCCTCAGACTTCCTGGAGCTTCCAGTACTACACAGCTTTCCCTGTGGCTGAATTAACTGCACTCAGTGTAGATTATGCAGAGACCCTCAACCATGCAATTGAGCACCAAGTGGAAAAGTTACTCTAAACATACTCAAACTATTAAAGGCAGCTTGAGTGCCTTTAGAACTAGTTCTTTTCTCAGAGATTGATCACCAGAACACCTAGGCGTCTATCAATCACCAGAATTCATCCTGGTTTTCTCATGAAAAGGCTAATCGTGAAGGGATCTGAACACATTCTTTCCACAGTTACACTACAGATGCTCAGCTTAGCCAAGAACTAGAATACAGTGATCAAAGCATCACCAAAAAAAAAAAAAAAAAACCCACACAAAAAATCCCCACAAAAAACACAACAAACTAGCATATCTACCCACAACACCCACCACATTTATATTCTTTGCTCATTCCAAATAAGACAGTAATCCAAATAAGGATTTCTGATCTGGGAAATAAGACATGTAGAAGACAAAATTCAACCTTTTGGTATACCACCATCTGAATAACTCTCCTCTGTTTTCTCAAACAAAAAGAATATTCTGAAAATTGGAAAAATTCATTTCTATGCAAATAAGACTTCCTTCTCCTCACTTTTATATGCCAAACATTTCCCGAAGTTCTTGTCATTCAGAGAGCAGGGACGACTCACAATGGACACCTTTAGAGAGGAGCCAGAAGTTTCTTCAGCACTCAATTTCGAGAGAGAGCAAGAGACACAGTCTTGTCTCCTAACATGCTCTAAGCACACACTGATGCAAGATGTCAACATTAGCAGTTCTACTATGCAAAAACAGAGAAGAGTTTCCATATATTACTAGAAACTAGAATGGACAGTCCCATTATGAGCACAATGTAGGAAGAAAGCTTACAGCTGTTTTTTATTTAAATTCAGCGAGAAATTAGGGCTCACATACCTAAAGGACAAAACCTCATGGCAGTCCAATATTGTTTTTATGTGCATTTTGAACATCTTTTCCCCCAGTTAAAAACAAGCTGCTATGCACAGTTGTTGATTTTGTATAGGAAAAACAATAAGGTTACTGTTCATGGAGAAAAAAATAAATCTAGCCAAGAACTGTAAACAAAACACAAAGATGGAACTAGGATTAACTAACTGCTTGATGCTCTATTCAGTAGTTCCAGCAAAGTAAACATCACACATGAACACTGAGATTGATTTCAAACAAAAAAAACTGCACTGAGAAAAGCATTAGTGAGAAGCACTAGATCAGGTAAGCCATATTAAGACAGGAGGTCAGAAACAGACACATTTATTTTTCAGAAACTTTAAAGACCTGAGTAAAGAATATATGGCCAGACCAGATGGGGCCAAGTCCAGTATAACAGCACAGGCCACCTTCCAACAAATCAGAGCAGCTTCAATGAAAGGTCATATTAAATGGGAACTTCCAACCAATCTGCCATCTGACATAACGTTTTCACCCAGCACATAAAGATAAGCCAAAGAATGGTCTTCTTCACATGTGGATCAAATCACATTCTCATCACCTTATGAAGTCTTTGCCAATGACAACTAGTATGGCTAGGCATTGTGTTCCTGCATGGGACTACCAGGCAGTAGGACCAGTCACAATTATCCTTCTATAACCCTGTCTTAGCCATGGGAATGGGAGAACAAAAGGCCTCCCAGGGACAGCTGAAAGTTCTATTTAGGAATGGCAACAGTGTTGAACATTGTTGAACTCTGGATACATTTTCTTTATTGCAGGCTGTACTCTCACAGCTGAGCCAAGGTTAGATGCCTAGAAGCCAGGAGGCACAATAAATCTGGATCATCACACATCTGCCTCATTTCAAGCACAACAGCAGACCTTAAAGCCCATAAAGGCAAAGAGCCATTAGCAAGTTCTGCAAAGTGCTATGTGACTCTCTCTTCCAACAGGAGCCAAAGATGCTGGTTTTGGTTGCTGCCTTGAGCATTGCATACTTATTCCCATTTACAGAGAAATGTAAAGGATACATATTTCCTGCACTGAAACCTTCACTTCAAGGTACCCTACCAGCAACAACTGCTGCAAGAGCTCAACATATGAAAGCTAGAAAGAGAAAGGTGTAGCCCCAGTTCTGCTGTTGTTACTTCACAGTTAAAAACACATACCATATACCAACACATTCAGGAATGCCTTAATACCAGCTCTGAGTTAGTCTCTGCTTTGACAGAATCTCCTTGAAAATAAAAAGGATAAAAAACAAAACAAAGAAAAAACCTCACAAAAACAGACAAACAACAAACCCAAACAAACAAACAAATGAAAAACCACCAACCTGTGCTTGCTTCTGGCTATCTAAACTATGTACTTCAGTCTGGATTAGATATATCTCCAAGTCTTTTCCTTTCAAATAGTTGTTTCTTTGTCTTCATATTTCAGTTAGGGCATTTTTAGCTACTGTTTCCATGAAAGCTAAAGGTCTTCATAAGAGACATTTGCTTCCCAGGCTGACTGTTCCAAAGTTCACAATTGAGTCATTCTCCATTATAATTGCAACAGAAGTATTTTTAAATCTGTCCTTAGAAATCTCTTATATCAAGCCCATAAGTGAGCCCATGCTCATTGGAGGCGGTGCTGGGCCAAGTCCTTGTCATTACCATTAAAAGCAGCAGATCTGGGAGTTAAAAAAATTACATGGGCTATTAGCCATTCTACATCATAGCATAAACTGATCCCTTTTAAATTGAGAAGTTTTTCCAAATACTTAGGAGGATGCCTTTTTAACTTAAAGAACATCAGTCATTATCAAAGATGAGATAATAGTATAGGCAGCCAAGGGCCAAACTGAAGATGACCAGAAAGCTCCCTGGGCCTGCCACTCATCACAGCGTAAGATTCCCTGCCACTACTTCATCACTTGTTTGCTGGTTGTTCAGAACAGCAGTTCTCAAGCACGCCTGCATATAAAGTTCAGATAGCACAATGCCAGCTCTACAGATGGACAGCACATTGTGCTATATGCAAAAACTATGACTCAAATTAACTGGGGTAGTATAATAAATTGTCAATGCAAGCTCAATGTGTGGCTTGTCAGAACATTCATTTTCAACACAGCAATCCATTTTCTTTTAAAGATATGCTGCTGTTTTCCATCTGCATTTGAAATGCAAATGGAATGTGCTTTATATTCACTATTGAATTGTTTCATAAAATAAACATGTCCACTCCCACGCTAAAACCATGTGTTCTCTGAGAGATTCCAAAAAGGGAAGGATTTCTCTGCTTTATTCTTTAAGAGTTAGAGCTGATCATATCACACAGACAATAGCCATCCGTTGTTGGCTGCACAGCACCCAGACAGGCCAACTATGTACCTCCATGCAATCAAGGTGCCTGATCTTTGAAAACACCCACTTTAACTTGGATTACACTATTGTTTCTGTTGAAAGGGCATCACAGGAAACAGAAGCAAATTAGGATCCTGTTGTAGAAATAGACTACAGGAAAAAGTTCTTTGCACCCAGAAGATCTCAAAGGAAACATCAAACCAATTGCAGGTGGAAAAGCATTGACAGAAATGTCAGGAGCAGAAAGATAATTAAACAGCGTCAGCTAGTACCAAATCAGCATTCCCCAGACTACAAAAGCTCTGCAACTCCACCTTACACTTTCATATAGAAAGCAACCAGCTATTTCTAGAAAACTGAGCATTTGGGAGTAAAACCAGAACATCTTATCCATTTGAAATATTAGATTTTTCTAATGGAATGAAATGATCTGCAGAACTAGCAAATGCATCATGGCAGGCTATTTTAGAGGTCTATACTGATATACCACTTAAACCCGTATTGACAAAGTCTGACAGGACACTTGATCCAGGAGTTTGTCAGGTTTTAGCAATACTCACACGCAATTGTAAATTTAGGCTTTCTAAACTGAAAAAAGAGAAGCCCTGCTTTCCTTAAAGCCAGCACTACCAGGCCAGTATAAGGGGACCATAAGAAAAGAACGACTGTTCTGGAGAAACTGGTTGCTCATCACCCAGATAAGCATATTCCTCACTGGGTAAAGAGCTGGCTGTATGGCAGAGCCCAAAGAGTGGTGGTAAACAATGTCACATCTAGTTGCTAACTGCCCACTAGTGGTTTCCCTCAGGGTTTGGCACTGGTGCCAGTACTGATGATCTGGATGAGTGCACCCTCAGCAAATGTGCATGTGGTACCGAGCTGGGTTAGAGTGTTGATCTGCTGGAGGGTAGAAAAAGCTCTTCAGAGGAATTTGGACAGGATGGATTGATGGACTGTGGCAACTGTACATGGTTCAGCAAAGTGCGGGGGCCTGCACTTGGGCCACAACAACCCCATGCAACATTACAGGCTTGGGAAAGAGTGGCTGGAAAGTTGCTTATCAGAAAAGGTCCTGGGGGTGCTGATTGACAGCTTGTGCCCAGACAACCAAGAAGATCAATGGTATCCTGGCCTGTATCAGGTCAGCAGGGCCAGGGCAGTGATCATCCACCTGTACTCAGCAGTGGTGGGGTTGCACCTCAAATACTGCGTTCAGATCTGGGCCCCTCACTGCAAGAAAGATATTGAGATGCTGGAGTGGGTCCAGAGAAGGACAACTGAGCTGGTGAAGGGTCCAGAGAATAAATCTTATGAAAAGCAGTTGAGGGAACTGGAGGTGTTTAGTCTGGAGAAGAGAAGGCTCATGAGGGAACCTTATTGCTCTCTACAGCTACCTGGAAAGGAGGTTGTAGAGAGGTGGGGGTTGATCTCTTCTCCCAAGTAACAAGTGATAGGACAAGAGGTAATGGCCTCAAGGTGCACCAGGGGACATTTTAGACTGGATATTAGCAACAATCTCCTCACTGAAAGGATTATCAGGCACCGGAAGAGGCTGCCCAGGAAGTGGTGGAAATCACCATCCTTGGAAGCACTAAAAAAAATGTGTAGACAAGGCCCTTAGTGACATTGTTTATTGGTGGGCTTTGCAGTCCTGGAGTAAAGACTGGATTTGATCTTAAAGGTCTTTTCCAACTTAGTTGATTCTATGATTCTTTTTGTTTGGCTGGCTTGGAATTTAAAAGGCACTACAGAGCAGCCAACAGCTCAGGTTTCTGTTAAGATTTGTCTGGTTTTGTTTTAGTTTTGATAAATATCTGCTAAATCAAGACATTACCCTAGACTCTGTTTTTAAACTGATCTGTTAAACATACTAAACAGTTACCATGAAGCTTTTTACTTTCCTTGAAAAAACCAGACACACTTTCATTTCATTTCCAAATGACTTGTAATTCCTGAATCACTTTCCTCCCATCTATTTAAGAGTTTATTATGTTATAGGCTTTGTGCCAAGGTCATCAGTTTGCACACAATGTAGATGTTCGGACATTTTACTGGAGTTTAGGGATGGAAAACATTTTCTGCCTATCAATTTGCAAGCTATGTTTTGCTATAGGAAAATGTACATTTTCTTTCACAGATGAAAAACTGAGGCAATATGGTTGCCACATAAACACTTTATGGTGTCAGGAACGTACAACTATTACTATGGGAGAACTGTGTTTCAGTAGTTTTCAATCTGAACTTGATTCAACACAAATCATCTTGTCTTTATGTCTTTCTTGTGCTTGACATACCCTAAATCTGTTTACTTAAGAGCCAATAGAAATGTAAACAAAACCATGAAATACCTCTATAATTACTGTGCCTGACCTCTGGCAAAACATTCTCTTAAATTAAAACCTATTTGAATGGGGATACCTTGTAGAAAAAAATCCAGTAGGGATTAAAAAATGTCCAGGATCAGAGATTCAACCAAATATTAGATACTAGGAAAAAATTCTTCACTGTGAGGGTGGTGAGACACTGGAACAGGTTGCCCAGAAAAGCTGTGGATCCCCCACCCCTGAAAGTGTTCACAGCCAGTTGGGATGGGGCTTTGAGAAACCCGGTCTAGTGGAAGGTGTCCCTAACTATGGCATGGAGTTGGAACTGGATGATATTTAAGGTACCTGCCAATTCTAACAATTCTATGATTCTAAGACAATATATGAACACATGATCTTCCATGATATTCACAGAAAGATGTAGAGCAAATCAGAATTTCAGTCTCAGGCAGCATGCTGATAATTTGGTTGATGCCATCAGTTAAGTTAAACAGCATGCTAGATAGCAAGCTGTTATGCAGGAAGAAAGGAGAAGCATACCTCAAAACACAGCATGCTAGCCTAAGGCCTGCAAGACAGCAAACTGCACAGTACCTTCACTGAAGCCTTAATACACTAAATATTCTTATGGTTATGGATGGACTATCATTACTCTGTAGAAGATGAATAGATTTGAGAACATATATTAAACATTTTGTTGATCTTCAACCTGACCTGCTCAGATGTATAAACAGACAGTTTCTGCTCTGTTTAATCCTTTTAAAGTATGTCTGACACTTGCAATGCTTTTAACTGCAGTCTTCCATTACATCCCATAGCACAAGTGGCTGATCTAATGTTAAGGGTCTTACAGATATATAACTTTCTTCTGTAAGAAAAAACAAGTATGGGAAAGACCTGCTGTCCCAGGACATGTAGCTGTGGGTCAGTCCTGGATGGCTAGAAACCAATTTTCCTGCTATTGCTATGTGCACACAATTCTACCACCACATGGTTGATTATTACACAAAACCTTCTATAACAGGTTTACATTATACCCTTCTCTTTTCCCAAGTATTCTCGTTAAGGAGTCTTCATGCCCTTGCAAAACCAGAGCACAGTCTGGTTTCTGTCACAGAAGCCACAGTGCAGAGATGGATATTTTATTTTTCTGTTGTGTTTATGTTACCTCTTAGACTATGCTTTGTATTCCATAAGATACTTTAATTTAGCCTGTAATTAGAACCTACCTCTCTACCTTTATATAACTTTCCTCCATTTTCTTTTCAGAGTGCTAGATCTTAACAATATTAACATTATCCTCTGGAACCTCTGGAGATCCTAGCAGTAATTTCATGCACCAATTACGTTTTACTGAAAATAAACAGACCTAAACCATTGGTAACCTGGGAATAATCAAGAAGTCACCCATGTCTTGATATACTGCCAGGCTGCCTAGTGACCTCTGTAATTACGTCACTCATTAACATATCTACAGCCAGCCCAATTTCCCTCTGGGTGATGGAAAACATACCTGACCAGCTAAGCAGACAGAAAAGGTGTGACCAACAAAGGCAATGAAAGCTAATGGGATAGAACCCAGGTGCCATAAAGGTTTAGGCTCACTGGAGTGGTTTTGTTGTAAGAGCTGATGGTCATATTCCGGGTCTGCAGCAGGAAACTGGTATTTATTCTGGCACAACTCTAACATTATACATTTTAAAGGATTCAAGGCACCTCTTGCATTCCTACTAATTACAGGCCAACTTTTGCCAAACCATTCTGGACAGAGACATGAGATTCCTCTACTGCCTAAAATAAGGGAACTGTTCCCCTCAGATGCACTGATGCTTCCACATTTTTCCTTCTCCACAGGCAGCATGGAAACCTTGGTCATGAGCCAAGGAATGGGCAAATGTCAGAATAAAATGTTTAAAACAAACCAAAAACCAAACAATACGCACACATACAACACCACACATCACAGCTTCAATCCTCCAAGCACTGAGATATATTTGGAAGAACGAGACAGTCCCCTTTCTTGCTACACACAACAAATCTCTTTGCACGAGCAAAACACTTGCAGTAATCCCTTACAGCATAAGTCACCAGTTGTTGTTCTTAGAATTATAAAACCTGGCACATCTGCACAAAAAAAAAAAGGTAATATTAGCTTTTAAGCCTCAAAATCATCTTCCTATTTACAACAGGAACTTCAAGTGTCAAAGACTACTGAAACAGCAAACAGATTACTTTGGAGGTTGTACAATCTTGGTTACTAGTGGGCTTTAAAGAACTTACCAAACAAATGTGCACCAAAAATAAACCAACCAAAAAACCTAAACTTATCCTTTCTCAGACTGAAGAAAACTAATATCTGGCCATTGAGATTCATCCTTGAACAATGTTCCTAAGATTCCACACAGCTTTGGACGAAACATTTAAAAATAACTAGGACATGGACAATATGTACTTTCCCCAAAATTATTCTTCAGTTTCCTAAAACTCAAACATGAGCAAAAGAAAAGCTACTCCAAAGTTTGGTTCATTCATTGCCTTCTAAAACATGCAAGTTGAATCAGCCTCTGGCACGTATCTTTACTCAGAAAACTACTGTCAGAGTCTGGTTCACTGGCTTAGCCAAAAATCTAACTGTAAGCATGACGAATCTTCCTCTTTGCTGAGTCAACAGGCAAATAGAAACAGCTTGAAACACTATCAGGCAGAGAACAGTACAATTCTCCACATCTTCAAACAAATTCCCATATTTGTAAAATTCTTTAGTTCAGTTATATTTCTTTGGTCTTAAATGCAACCGAAGTCACTTGTCTCCATTTCAGTGAACAGCTTTTTTTCTGACTTTATAGTTAAACTAAAATGTAGAGAGTTTGTGGCTTTCATCAAGGTTTTCTTTTTTCTTTGTTTTCAGTGGCATGCTGAAATCACAGAAGAACAATCACTTGCTCTCATTATGTTTCAGTCTTCAATTACAGCAGTACAGAGGAGCAATCTTAGTTCCAAATTACTTTTTTAATGGGAATAAGTCAATTTCATAATTTATTGAATTTTCAAACTCTAGCTACAATGGCAAACACTGTACATAAGCTAAATCAAGATAACAAATTACAGTAAGTAATATAAAACCACAGAAATGTAATTATATAGTTTCAACAGTTGTTCTTGTCAGGGCAATGGAAAGCATCCAGATGAATCTGAAAATCATACTGAACTTCATTGAACTTAGCCTAAGAGCCGCTTCACATGGTGGAGCCAGAGACCTCTGGTCCAGGGTTTGGGGTCAACTCATGAAAAAAGAAAAGTGCTTCAGGAAAAGCTGTTAAAATAGCCGCTTTTATGGATTAATTCTCATTCCCTTTGGCAGAAATAGGATTTTCTTTCTCCTTCTCCAGTTCTCAGTATCATTAAGTATTATTTTTATGGGTACTAAAGACAAACCTCCAGTGTGTCATTCCAGCACTAATGCTGGGTCACATATGAGTTCCTTTTCTTTGCTGGACAAAAGGTGTGGATAAAGCAGAAGCAGAGATACACAATAGTCTACATCACTTTGTACACAAAGAGAGTGGGAGAACACACTTATCCACAGTTAGGTTATGGCCCAATAAACAAGGAGGAGTGCTAAGACTACAAAAAAGATGTCAGCTTAGCTGTAAGAGACTTTTCTATGACCCTGAGCAAAACGTTTATCTTCTTTCTCCTCTCTTTATTGCAGCAACTTAGATTACACCATCTTTAGGAAAGAACTATGTGTTATTATATAGAATAAGAGACCCTCGTCTCGATTTGACCTTCTAGACACCACTGTAATTGCAAACAACAATAAGCAAGGGAAATGATCAAATAATAAGAAATACGAAAAAAGAGATTCATGTTATAACTTATTCAAGTAGCTGCAGTTATAACTTCCTAGATCACTGAAACTAAGCCAACAATAAAAATCAAATTCTTTTTTTTTTTTTTTACCACTTCCTTCCATTACCATCACTCTGTAAGACAGAAAAATACAACGGCACATTTAACCTGAGTGAGGACACCACCACTACTAACTGTTGCCTTCGGGCAGAAAGCCTTGCAGGGGAATTTTTCTCTTGCAATGATTTGCAAAGTCATAATAATATTTCTATGTCCATATTAAATTTTATAGAGGTTATTTTTTTATTACCAAATATAAATTTGGGGCCTCTATTACCTGCCATGCTGTCTTAAAATAATTCCAAGGTTATGCTGTCATAGCATAACTCTGGAAATTTGTAACCCTAATTCAAGCACTGGAAATACAACACATAATGTACAGCAAAAGAAACAACATAGCACCAAGCACCATTTTCTGCTACAATAACCTGGGGAGTGGCTGAGCAGAAAATTTGTCTTTCATATTGTACGCATCAATAGTCCATAAGAGAAGATCATACGTCTATCAAATGCATGAATGATAATGCCTCTTGTGAAGCCATTTCTGAAGTGTCAAAAGACAACAGTAATAGTTTTCTGAAGTCTTGAAGTCAATTGTTTGTCTATCTGGAAACTGATGTAACAGAGAAACCTGGTTTTGCTCACACTCATTTTGCTTGCCATGTACCCAGCCTTGGCTCCTCTGCTTTGTCTGTGAGATCAAAGACAAAGCATTCCTATAAGATGCAACTTTCATACCAATACAGAGAAGCAGCAAAGCTCGTTAGTTGGCAGATATTAAGAATGAACACCAGAATAGTGTTTCTGACTCCATCCTAAGGCAGCAAAAGTACAATTAGGTTGTTTTTGATGCAGCAACTCAAACTGCAGGAGTAGGAGGACCAAACACTGACCATACAGGGAAATTTAAATGAACAGAACACAGGAAATCAAGCACAAATCAATGACTTGTGGAAAAAAGCTCTGATCAAGGAAACAGCTGAGCAGAACCTAGTCGAAGTAGTAAGAAAACCTGCAGTTTCGCATTAGAAAGGGCACTTTTGCATGAATTACACAGGACAAGTTTCTATGTTGATAGAGTCAAACACCGAACAGAGGGTAGCTAATCAAAAAAAAAAACCAACCACAACATAGAGTGACCCCTGGGTAGATGCTTGTTAGCAAGTCTAATATTACTTGCACTGAAAACTAGCAACACCAGAAAACATTGCAAATATATTCCCCACGCTTTGCTTCAGAGTCTGTGACTTTGCTTTACTGATATGTGGGCTATGAACATATACCCAAAAAATGGTACACAGCAATATTACCCTTTGCCCTTGAGCTACATTTCAGAACTGCATAGAAAATGAAATGCAATAGCACCCACATCGTGGCTGTTTTACTTTTGGCCAATATGACTTTTGCAGCATGAAAAAGATAGCATGAAGGCAGTGACTTGGAAGAGTAAATTTTCATCTTTATCATGTTTAGCAACCATCAAGTTCTGCATGATATTTAACAGTGTGTCCCTCATTTTCTGAACACCCAGGCTGAACCACCTTGTCAAAGACCAGCAAGTACTTAGA
>JBCJKH010044181.1:5550-16210 GCA_039877255.1 Loriculus beryllinus
CTCATGTGCACACACCTAAAAGACCTACACATCCTGTCAGAGGCATCCAACCTCTGTAAATACACTAATAAGTACTTCTATATTGTTATGACGCCAAGAGCAAAATGCCGTAATGATACACCTCAATTAAATAGCTCTTGATAATGCATCCACCAACATCAAGCTAGTGGACAGCAATTAGAGAAATGAAATGTGCCTAATGTCATGGCAGCAGCTACCATGCACTTTCCGGAGCTTATACTGATGATCTATAGCAAGCTTTCCACACCAGCATGGCAAACTGCATTTTTGTCATCATGAAGTTATGCTCATGAGCACTGGATACATGAGGTCTGCAGCATTATCCCATCTCATAATTCTGCAACATTTGTCCCATTCTTCCAAGCACTGTCTTGACCTGCTTAAACAACACATGTGGTAGATTGCAGCAAATGTCCTACTCTCAGGAACTCCATTCTCAGGCGAACTTCATTGATACAGTCAGGAAAACCCTGGGTGTTTTGTCAGACACTCTTGCAAAGGTTGGCATGTATATGACAAATGACAAATCTTACAGCATTTGCCTTCAGATAAAATGTGGCACCTGAAAATGCTGTTTTCAAAGTACTAGGTACAAGGAGAAATATTTGTTCCATAACTTTAACTGTGATCCCAAGTCTCACATTTCTATTAGTTTCTGCACCCTAGATCTACAGTGCAGACAGTTATAAAATGAATACAGCACACTGATGGAGTGCTTTATTATGAAAAAGTTATCAGAATGCTGAGCTTTTTTCCAGGCGTTTATGTCCCAACAGGATGAGCCAACAATATTTTAATAATGAATAACATCACAGCACACTGTACAGTCAAATATTACTGTGAATGACTTAGCAGAGATGTGCACAACCTGAACCAATTTTCATATCAATTGATATTGAGTGCTCAGGTTTTAATGCAAATTGCATGATGAATACAAACGTATCACCTGAAGAAAACAACTGATATTAATTTTAGCTGATCTCTTCTAAATAGAAGCAAAATGTTATAGGTGAAGAAAAAAAAAACAAATGGCTTTTTTTATGCATACAATATTCTATATAGAGGGTGAATGGATCAGAAACCCCTTTGTAGGAAACAGTGCTTGAAAATTTACCCAAGTTTTTAACAGTGTGAATTATCATCCTCAAAACCCTGTTCAGAAAGCAAACTATCAATGAGAAATTTATCACTGCAATTCAAGAACTAATGAATACCCAGTAAAAATACCCACCAGCATGTAAAAGGTAGCAACTGATTTTATGTAATGAATAATTGTGTTCCTTACTAACATGTAAGATTTGAAGATCAAAAGTGTAAGTGGATTCAAATGAGGAACTGAACTTCTGAAAGAGAAATCCATTGGCAAAAATATAGCAGGGCCTCTCATATTCATCCTCCAAGAAGTTGCTAAGACACTGACTGCAGGGGAAGGAATCTCTTCTGGAAGTAAAAATTGAATAGCCAATGCTGGTTGCACACTTTCCTGAAGACATTGTAGGCAATCATAAGAAACAGGTTACCTGAGCAGTTAAATCTTTTGTTTGATCCAGTAGGACATGCCTAAGAATATGAAAAGCTATAAAATTTTTGCTCCATGTCTTTTTCCAGTTTGCACACTGGGGCACATGAGAGCTACTACCATGGCTCTGAAAGGGGAGGTGGTATACCCTATTAGTTATAGAAGCAACAGTATCAGCCATTTGAAATCTTCTGCATGTTCTGATTTAATCACATCTTCTCCAGAAGCCTGAACAATTATGACTGAAGTGGTGACTCAGACACAAAATAAATACAACCTCTTCAAAAGCTTAAGGGGAAAAAAAGGCAGTAGGAAAGACACAAACAATAAGATCTGCTGCATTCATCTCCTACTATGGTATGCAAATTTTCAGCCTTGCTTTGAGCCAGCCCTTTGAGCCAGACTCAAACACAGCTACATATAGCCATAGAAAGCACGTATAGATTTGTTCTGTAACATATGCAAGACTTCATAAACCAATTAAGTTCATCTTTGAAGCACCTTATTTAGAATTCCATTAAGTCTTGCAAGAAGATCCTAAATTGTTATGTCAGAAAGTCAAACTGATGTTTTTAGAGTAACACATGAAAACCATACAAACCTTTGCTGATTTACACCACCACCTGAAGCAGTTAATGTAACACAGCACTACATCAGATGGTCAATTTAAAAATACCAATATCAATAAAAACCTGTCTTTCAAAATTCATACAGTTCAAACGGAAAAGATGTTTTCTTCCTATGTGCTATCAACCACTTAATCTGTGCTTTCATGCAAAACTTATTTTTGTCCTTCACTGAAGGGAAGGATGCTTGCCAAGCATAAACCACAGATAAACAGAGGATACATTGTCTTCCCAAGCTGGCTGTTGGAATACTTCAGTAACTTTGGTGCATGCTGATTTTCAAGAGAACAGTAAAAAAAATTTTGGCAAGCAACAAAACCAGGGCTTCCACTCCATTTTTGTACAGTTTGAGAACCTGAGTAAGTAAGGCAGGACTGCACACTGGGAAGGCTGAAGTGGCTCGACTTCTATAGCCTGGCAAAGAGGAGGCAAAGAAGCTGCTGCAAACCCCTCTCTTTTGGTAGACTTTTCAAGACACAGCTAAACAAGGCCTTGGCTGAATGGCTCTAGCTTTGGCAACAGTCCTGCTTCAAGCATGAGGCTGGAATAGGTGACCCCAGAGCTCACCTCCATGGCCACAGACACAAAATCATCAAAGCAGAGAAACTAAGCCACGCTAAACGTAAAGCGCTGTATTTAACTATAGATAATAAACATCAATAGAAGTTTATGTCAAATGGCTTTAAGAGCTATCAAGCTTTTTTTTCATACTGCAGATACTGTACAAGATACTTGTTGAAGCAACACACAGAGAGATATATCAATTTTTAATGGAGAGTCAACATTGCTTCTCTGTGGTTCCCAGATTTTAAATCAAGGTTCATCTCTCAAAAGGAAGCATTGGGAAATTTATTTACAAATATTAAAGTTTTTTCAATCTGTAAACAACCACCACTATGATAAAAGCTTCTTGCAATGAGGTTATGATTCATTCTGCCCTTTGCTGCCCATCCCCATTCTTTATGCAACAACCCCGATTTATCATTTCTTACCTTGACAGGAAATGATTGCTTGCAACACAGTTAACAGCATGGTCTTCAGGCAACCATAACTCAGTGGACTATTCTCTGGTTACAGACTCTGCTCCTTATGCAACAATACATTTTTGTACCTTGCTTTGGCTATAACCTAATTGAAGAAGATCCATTTCATCATTTACTACTACCATTAATATTTATTTATAATACTTATTATTTGTCCTTCTACAGTTTCCTTGGCTAGGGAATCACCATGTAGACTATCAGAAGTTAGTCATTTTTCTTAGAGCAGCCTTCATATCTAGAAGAACTGTTTCTTCAGAAGACATAACATTCTTTGTGGTTCAGTCTACACTCTTGGACATGTAACTGCAAACAGGTTTTTTCTTGCCACTGACAGTACACTTGAATTTAAAGATATGTTGGTGAATTTCCATGTATAGGCTACAGTATTTAACTTTCATAAAAGCTTTACCTAGTATCTTACAGTGACATCAAGCAAGCTATAGTCAAAGCCTATGAAGTTTAGTGGAAATGTGTGCATCATCTTAAACTGGCTATGGAGAAGGCCTAATTGGGTAATCTTTTTAATACTTGCATGATACAACATATCAGCACCAGTTAGAGATAATACAGCAGAAATACATTATTTGTGCTCCTCAAATGTCAAGTGTTTTACCTTGGTGGTGTCCTGGGCAACTGTTAAAACTGAAGCCCTTCAGCCTGCACTGGGACTACAAAACCAAAATAAACTCAATCCCCAGAGAAAGATGGAAGAGAAATACCCAGATGACAACCAATTCTACTGCTTCCTGACCATCAGGGAAAACTGATCAAATATGTAAAACAAACACCTGCTCACATACTGCCCCCACTCATTCTCTGCTGAGTAAGAGGCAATAATGGTTACCCTCACTATGGACAAGCAGAGCAGTTTCTAGATCAGCACTGAAGAACACGGGCATGCAGAGGAAGACATTTCAACTGAACAAAGCTGAATCCCATTCTGTAACATGCAGATCTTTATGCTTCTTAAATGTAAGATTTAGTTAGAATTTTCAGAACACAGCAACTAACTCTTAGAGTCACCTTTCCTCTAATTATGCTTTCCCTCTGCTCCAGAGTCACCAGCACCCCTTGGGAGGTACTAAGGTCAGGATGTTCATGTTATGATCCATGAAGAATTTCAGACCATCTTATTCTTTACTTTTTAAGGCCAAACACATATTTTGCATTGACATGGAAACAACTGCTGAGCATTTATTTATCTGTAAAAAGTCCACGATGCCTGCAAATTCATGTTCACTGAATTTCATCAGACACACTACACAAATGTACCCCCATAACCTCTCAGCATGTTGAGCAGTTTAACAGTCAACCTTAATTTGTTATATTGGACACAGCTCATTGTTCTCAGCTTCCAAAACAAGTCAGCACCAGTTTGATGTGGGAGTTGTGGGAGCATAAAGAATTGATCCAACTCTGAACTAGACTTGTTTTGGAAAAAAAAACCAAACCAAAACACAACAAAGCAACCACCAACAAAGGACTCAGTCAATCAACCAACCACAAATAGATTATTTCACCCAGAATCTAAAATTACCTTATAGATTTTAAAAGGTTCCAGAAAACATCTGGAATGCTACAGAGAAATGAGAGGAAGGGGGGTGTAGACAAAAAAAGAAAAACAAAACGAAACAAAACAAACCAGATATATTTCAGTCAGCATAGCAAAATGTGTAAAATTTACAGCCACTGTGTGGGAACAAACCACAGACAAGCATTTGTGATAAGTAAAACAGAGCAATATTAAATTAAGTCAAAGCCTTGCCTTGTATTATTGACCATCTGTACTTTTAACCACACAATAAAGTACAAATCCCAATAGCTCTTCATTATGAACCCGAATAACTTTCATTATTGACTTCTATATTGGGCAATTTATTTTATTTCTAAGTAAAGAAACATCTGCCACATCCATAATGGGCTATTTTTTCTCAAGGAACACTGACCAGAATTCAAAGTGAAATAATACAGATACTGATTATGTTAAGAATGCCTTGTGCACTTTAGATAACATCAGAATACTGAGATATTCCCTCAGCCCTAACGAAGTAGCAAGGACATATAATTAACCAATGCAGTTCATAACTAAGATTAACTACATTCACTATAAACTTTCCTGCAAGTTTGCTCTTTAGTCAGTAGTCACAGAATAAAAAGCTAGTCAGAATGGAAAAGCACACCAGATTAAGGTCCAAAGTTAGGCTGGAGAGAGCCAGAAAGTCTATAAGGAAATAGGATTTTAGTTTCATTTTTTTGCCTATTGTTGGTACTCTGGGTTTTTTTTGCTTCCACTTTATTAAAATCAAACTAAATAAAAACACTAAATGTAATAATTCCAGCATTTTCTATTACTTCCCAGAGCAATAATGTATGTGACAGAAATATGCAACAACAGGGGTAGAAATCAATTATGTTATTTTATTTATTTATATAGCAGTAAAAATCCCTAAAGGTTTCCAGCAAGACTGGCTTCCTTTCCCACAGCAAGTGACCAGATAATTCACTTTAATGAACTCACGCAGCTTTTATTCTTCTTAATTTTTAAAGAATGTATCCTAGTTCTCCTCCTTCTCACTTAGATGATACTATATACTTGTATAAAAAATAATCAAATACTCATCATTTTCTCAAAGGGAAAGTCATTTCATTAGAACAGTCCCAGATTTCTCTACTTAACATCTCACAGCTTTTCAAGAATTTTTCTTGAATTCACAAAAATATTTCCATTGTTATGACATGCAATGGGGCAAAAACAATCAGACAAGCCACCTAAGCTACCTACAACTGCACCATGGACAAGAATGGTCTTGCCAATCTCATCTGCTCATGTCTCCAAGTTTTCGTTTCCTGCTTTGACATCAGCTCTATCACTTGTCTAGTGCTTAAACAAGCCTCTTCAGCTCATTAAACCAGCAAAAATGCCCCCAATCCAGAAACAAACAACAAATGATCAACCAAGCAACCTCCCAAACAACCGAATAAAAACCGCCACATGAGCAGATCTCTAACAGCTTGCAGGCTGCAGTTTCGCAGCAACCTAAGCCAAACTAACTCCTCACTGGCATAGTCTCTCACCTCCCTCCGGCTGCATGTTCCTACTCTTTCCCTTGTGCCAGTTTCAACATTCATCACAACCTCTACAAAACCATTCCAGTTGGCTGAATCAGCAGAGTTCCATCCACTGAAGAAGACAAGAAAAATGGTTCTCAGCTCAGCCAATGCACCACAACAGGTTGGTGCAGGTTCCAGTGAGCCAAGTGAGCCCTCAGCAGCTACCGGGCAGATCAGCCCAGGCTGTCACCAAACCACAACTTCGGCAACTCCACTCACCAGCAGGTCGGGCAAGCAGCGGAGCTGACCCACGGAAGAGAACAGAAGCGAACATCCACAGAAGAGATCACACCTCCAGCAGCAAAAAGCTGTTAGATTAGTTTAGCTGGCTTCATCCTGCAGTATGTGGCATAGCACAACCGTGACTAGCTTCGAGGGAAAAGAATACTTCTTTGTTTCACAGTTTCCTGTGATCTGGTCCTCCAATAAAACATCGTTAATTACATGTCTAAGTGTTTAGTAAGACAGAAGCATTTATGAACTTTCACCTTTCAACTACCACTTTGTATACACACGTTATACGTGCAGGACAAAGGTGAACAACTGCCCTTGTGCACTTCCATGTATAAGCTACACATACCAGAAATTTAAGTTGCTCACATTCACAATTAGTTTAACAGACCAAAATGCTTAAATTGACTGTCTGCAAAGATGCAACTACAACATTTCTTAGACCCTGCAAAAATATCCAGCAGGCTTATTTAACACCTATTTACATTACCATTTTGGCAGTGTAACTGCATATTGCATGCAAAACCAAAAAAAACCCAACCCCTCTTATTTTAAATAGGCTTATAAATAAAGGCGTAAGAGAATTGTCAAATATGGGAAGAATAGAAAACTCATCCACTTTGGGTGATACTCTTCACAGTTGCCTTAAGAAAACTCCTTTGGGAATCTTCATGTGGCATGAAGATTGTGTTTTCGACTGTAGAGTCTTGCGAACAGATGGAAAGAAGGCGAGACAGCTAAAGCAGAAAGTAATTCATTCACACATACTTTACACTACTAAGGTAAACAGTGCCTGGCCCATTTCAAAGGGGGATTGTTAGGACAAGGTAATAATAAAAGTTTAAAAAAAAGGACACAGATCCTTTACTACTGATAGTAGCATTGTGTTACAGACAAACCGTGAGAACAAGCTTTGCTCTACAAGAAGGCAGCAAAGTTTATATAAATATATATATAATATATATATAAAAGCAGCAGAACCAATTGTATGTTTTCCGCTAATAAAAATCTCCAAAAGAAGCACCTTTAAAACCCAGACATTGTGACTAGCACCATGAACATTCAGCTACTGAGGAAGCCATTCAGGAACCAACACTTGTTTTTTGCACCCTTTCACCTAGAGAAGGCAAAACCCTGCACACATGCCAAGCCACAATGGTCTCAACAGGCTCCTGCTAATCCTGCACCTGCCCAGCTATCTAGTGCCATGTGCAGGGTCACCGGAAGCCACAGGACCTGCCTGTCCTGAGTTGTCCTCCCCAGTCCCTCAAATTGCTGTGTTTTTGTCATCTACAAAGGAACACCCAATTTAGTGTTGCTTATGGATGCAAAACCACATGAATTGTATCTGCTGCTATATCATTAAGGTTGTATCAGAATTATACAAAATTGGAGTATTTGGAATTCAACTTTAAATACACAGTGTGGCTGGTATTTTCACCAGAAACGGCCCTTATGAAAACGATTCATTCTGGAGGGAATTTTATGCTGACAGTGAAAGAAATGCTTACATTCACACCTGAGTGACTCCAGGAAGGTGATACATGTGTTGCCCCTCAGTTAACAATGATATCTGAATTATATACTCTCAACTGCTGCCAGGGTCCACTGGATTTTGGCGTTTCAAATAAATGCTTGTTGTGACCTTCCAGTCTCTATAAAGACATTGCTTGCTCCCAAGCTCTTATCTCCATACCTTTCCACGTACACGGATTCTTGCTTCCTGTTTGCAAGGCCTGCTGTCTATATCTACATGGAGATGGTTACGTGTGGTCAACTTTGACATCTAAACGTTCCTCCACCTTGGTACTCCCACAAAAAATCGGTATTTCATTTCCTTATGTGGCATCTTAAGAATCTGGATTTATCTCTGGTGGTCAGTGCATGTCCGTGTCTCCATCAGCTCAGAGAATGCACGGGCTCTGGGGCTGACCCTCCGGGAGGAGAGCCCGCGGGGTACGGACCACGCCGGCCCACAGCTCGGCTGCACCTGAGCTGAGGTGACGGTGGGTGAAGCCTCCCGGGTTGGCACACACTGGGGCGGCAAAGCCAACGCCACTCAGCCCCTTGCAGGGTCTCAGAGCCGGCGACCGGGCCAGGGCTGGCCCAAAGAGAGAGACGCCACGGCCCGCCGCGCCCCCCGCCCCTCACCTGCCGCCGAGCTCAGGGCGACCCTCCGGTGCCTCCGGCCGAGCTCCCGCAGCTCCTCCTCGTCCTCCTCCAGCCTCCAGGCTTCAGCCATCGGCGGCAGGGGGGCGGCTAACAGCATTCAAGAAGCGGGGGCTGCCATGTCCGCTCCCCTCAGCACTGCCGCCCGGGCCTGCCCCGCACCTGCGCCCTCTCCGCCCGCTTCTCCTGGCGGGCTTTCAGCGCGGCCCTCTCCGCGCTCCTGCCGGCGAGGCGAGCGGGGCCGAGGAGGGAGCCAGCGGGCTGGAGCAGAGGCGGCGGCGGTGGCGGCCTTTCCTGCCCATCCGCGGCTCTCCGGCGTCAGCAGGAAACCCGGCGGCCGCCCGGCACCGCCACAAAAGGGGGCGGAGGAGGCGGCGGCGGGGGAGGTACCTGGCGGCCGCCGCCGGGCAGCGCTCCGCCGCGGCGGGCACCCCGAGGTACCCCTTGAGGCCGGGCTAGGCTCGGCTCGGCTCCGGCAGGGTTTGTCATGGGCGATGGTAGTTGAGGGACGTTTGAACCCGAGCACCCTGTACTAAGGGGGAAGAAGGGCGTGAGGCGAGAGGACAGGAGATGTTCCTCTCCTAGGGGCGAGGGGAAGGGGGTGGCCGCAGCACGGCCCTGCCGAGCAGGCACTAGGTGGCCCATCGGCTGAAGAAGGCAGGCGTTCAAACGGCGGCCGGCAACGATTTGCGGCCAGGAGGATGTATTTCTTGGCGTGGGATTGGTTAGGGTGGTTTAAACCACTTAAGAAGTAATCCTACGGACACACTTGAAACGGTTGGGGTACACACTTCCAGCGTGGAAGCGATAGGAAAAATCTGGTTGCGTTTCAAGGTGGACAGTCTGAAGTCAGGTGTAGTTTTAGTTTTAACCTTCATACATTTATTTTCTGTGCCTCAATTGCTCATATGTAAAATCGAAGTTATAGTGCTTCTTCAAATCATACAGTTAGTGTAAAACCAAGTCCTAAATGCTTTCACAGATGACTCTATATTAAGCACCGCTAAAAAAAGCGTATAAGGCAGTTAAATTCAGATGCAACTTTGAAGCAGGTGAATAAGGTGCAGTAAATCAGTATGTGGCCACAAATTAGACCAGAAAGATACAACAAAACATTGAGTAATCCTAATGTTGAGCAATATCTGTTCTGGCTCACTAAGCACCCTCTGGTCTGTATAGTGAATAAAGCAGATTGTGCAGGTTGAAAATAAAAGTATGTGATCACAAAACTGAAAATATATCATACAAATGATTGTCTATGCATTTCTTAATGTTTCAGATGTTGTGAAATGTGCTTGTCAATGTGCTTTGCTTTACAATCATTGCTCTTTAACAGATTTTTTTCATTGGAAGGTTTAGTGTTCAAGTGATATAATAGTTCCACTTTGAAGTACATAAGACTTTATAGTATAAAAGGACGTAAGGCCAGGCAAAAACCTGGATGTACAGCAGGTATGCGTTTTCAGAAGCTTCCATGCTTCAGATGGGTGGGTTGCATGGTAGCCAAAGATTTCACCTCACAAACTTCAATGCAAGATCAGCATTCTCTGTACACGATCTAAACTGGATACAAAGTTCCTCAGTGAAGCAGTGCTGCCACAGATAAGCTCCACAGCTGTGTCACAAAGCCTCACCTGTACTGAGAAACACATAAAGGTAGTTCCAATGTGGAACGTATGAGGAAGAATAGCAGAAGAGAGGGAAGTCACCAGTATGTGCATGTGTGAGGGACAGAAGAGAACCTCCTTGTAAAACAAACAATATGTGTTGTGTTCTGGTTCTTCCCTGTAGAGCCAGAATACAGCACCCGTGTTCAGTTCCTAAACAAGGGCTGTCCATTTTCCACTCCCGAATATCTCCTTTTTTTATACTATGTGTTTCAATAATGCTGGGGGGGGGGGGGGGGAAGGAAAGAAGGCTTTCCCCCCTTCAAACTCCCC
>JBCJKH010044184.1:0-17894 GCA_039877255.1 Loriculus beryllinus
ACACTAGAGAAACAAGTACTGAAAATTTGCATGTGCTTGCATGAGCTATTTAACACATAAATGTCAGAAAAATAGCCTGAGCTTGAATAAAGATCTGTGTCCTAATCTTCAAAATCTTATACAGAGTTCTAAGACTGAGCACACTTCACAGAAAATGTGTAGCCGTAGTCCTTATCAGTGTAAAACAGTAATACCCGGTCTCCTCAAAAGCATTATATTACTTTAAGTCTTTATACATCAGGTTGTGAAAATTCCTTTATAAAAGTATGAGCATTTTTGAAAACACAGTATCAACTAGCATAGTAACTTAAATACTGTTTTGCAGGTTTTTCTCCTTCGAGAACAGGCTACTGAGATCTAGACTGTTCAATACTTTGAGATGACAAATAATAGATTTATATTATTTTTCTCTTCAGTGGTAAAGTTAGTGCAAAATATTCTCGCTCTTCATAGTGAAGTGTTTTAAGTTGGAAGGAAACTTACCTAGTTCCAGCCCCCCTGACATGGGCAGTTCTTTCCACTAGACCAGGTTGCTCAAAGCCCCATGCAGCCTGGCCTTGGCTGGACCTTGTCCATCCATGATGTCTCAGTCCCACCCTGTAATATACTTTCCTTCAGTTCTGCTAACGTGTCACTAGTTAACAGAGACAGACATAAATAGCTTCAAGATTCATTTCCACGTGAAGGAACTATCCTCTTCTTTTTTCCAGACCAGATTCCTGTCTTGAGTAGAAGTTTGTTCAAGTTATGACTCCTGAGTTATACCATCAACTCAGAAGTAAATATAGATTTCAAAACTTGAACCTCTTAGGTCCCCTGGATATGTCCTAGTGTGCAATAAGCCCACAAATTCAAAGTGAAATGCGAAGGAAAGGTGACGTTCCTATCTTTGCAACCACAGACAATAAACTAAACCAAAGCAAAACCAAACAAAACCGCAACAAAAAGCCACAGTCAAGCCCACTTTTGCCTTGAAGTATTCTGTATTGACTGATTTTGTGTGGCACCCAACTTGCTCCCTAAACTCTTCAGAAGAGTTAAATGCTCAGGCTCCTTACTTGTTTACCTTTGAATGAGCCCTATTGTTTCCCATTATAGAGCAAAAAGTGCTAACAGGCCTTGCCATACTGGTAAAAGCACTCTACTTCTTACTACCCTTCATCGCAGCTTAACATAGGCAATAAAGGTGGCAGCGAAGAGTTTTCTGTTCATCTCTGACTAGGATCTCAGTGGCTTTCACGTGCATGTGGATGTGGCTTTCTGCTTGTGCTAGTAAATCTTTCTCCTCTTGCTAAATGAAGGGTTAAAAGGCAGCATGCAGACTTGAGCACATACCTGTTGTGAAGATCTTGCTCCTGCTTTTGCTTGGTATTTACTTTTGATTATTCTTAGATTAATGCCTGCAAGAGCTGATAAGTGCTATCAGTTGCTCCTCAAACGATCATTGATGGGACATCTATTCACATCTCTCCCGTGAGAATAGCCTCTTTGATTGGCTTTAACAGCTGATACCTTTAACTTAAGTACCTGTGAGATGTCAGAGGACTTTCAAATTATGTTGAAAATCCTCATGTTTTAAAATTTACCTAGTTTGATCATTAACAGTTTTATTACCTTGATATATATATTTTTTTTCTTTTAGAACTGAAATCAGAAAATGAAGAAATTACCAGACTGTTTTCTAATGGGCTAAGAATACAGCAAACAGTGTTTGCACTTGCTTGCCTGCTCATCATCCTCCTGGAGCTCTGCTGTTGGCAGTTGTGAAAATAGGCAAGGGGAAATACCCTCACGATGGGTCATGCAACTTTTTTCTTCTGTGAGGTACAAAAGAGACTTTTACCTACATATTGGAGGAAGATTGTGACATACTAGTTAATGCTGAAATGTTTGGATTATTATAAATTCAGATTATATAAATATTATGTATTTATTATTATATTTTTATTACTACTATAATGTCTGATTCTAACAATTCTTTAATTCTAAAATACTTTCCTTCCGGAGGAAGCAAAAAAAATTCAATGTTCTGTGCCTTAACTATTGTAAATTATAGTAATTTCCTTTGTACACAGTACAACAATTTTAGCAAATAAAGCTGATTTCATTTATGAAGAGCTTTTATGTTTGGCTTTATTTAAACTTGAAAATTTGTATCTACCATTTGTCATTGTATTCTGTAACAAAACAGTAAGAAAAGAGCAGGGTAGGATGACCAATCTGAAATTCGAAGAGATAAGGAGGTTTATACAGAAGAATACTAAAAGTTACAGCTTTTCAGAATTTTATTATTTATTATAGCTAAATTGTATATATGCACAGTCTTAGGCAGGAAGCACATGTTTCTTAAGAACACATATCATTTCAAGAACTTCTAGGTTATATACTGGTAAAAGGAAATTTACCACACACACCCCTCTAAGCCTGATGAGGGCCTAAGGGCTAATCAAAACCACTACAGGCCTTTTAGCAATGACTCTGAATTAATCAAATCATCCCTGCTGTTTTTTGTTAATGTTTGGACAACCTAGCTTTTCTGCAGTGTGCTCTTGCTGTCTGAGTAGAGGACAAGGAGCCAGAAACTCCTTGAGTTTTAATACTGGCTCTGACACTGATTCTCTCTGTGGCTTTGGGCAAAGAGTCATTGTTCTATAGTAAAATGCTTGTATTGGCAAGATGATCAACTACTGTAGATGATCTAATAAAATTTTTCCATCTTTAATTTCTATGATTCTGTAATACTAACAACATAAGTTTCAGCCTCTCATCTAAAAAAGAGAAGGTAAGTACTTACCCAGTTTGCCTGCACACAGAAAAGAAATAAGGTTACAGGGCACAGGACTTCACAGGACTGAAACTACAATGCGTAATTAGTATCCTGCTAATCAACGACACCTGTAACGACATACAGGGACACCTGCATAACACAAGGCCAGACTGAATAGCCTCCTTTCCTTTCTACTAATCATAGTTCTAGATAGCATTTGTATGAAAATTCTGCCTTTAGAAACTTGGGGACCCTTTCACCAGAATGTTTCAGAAGAACCACCAAACTAGTCAATGGTGGACTTTTTTTTTTCTGAGAAAGGTAAGGGAAGAGGGTAAGCACAACAGGGCAAAGTTCCTAGAGTGGTGCTCATGCCAAGGCATACAATGACACAGTCATACAAATGCCTACATTCCCCAGCTGTTACAAACAGCTCAGTAACACCCACTGTTTGCTGACTGAAGATGGAGATTGTTATGAGTGACTCTAAGTTGACCTATGGAATGGACTGAAGAATAAGAGCCCCAAAAATTCCAGTAAAAAAATATGCACGTGAAAAAAAAAAAAAAAGTTATTAATTTTTCTAGGTCTAGAAAGACAGAAGATATGCAGTAAAATGAATGGTCTACACATATAATTAGCCTCATGTTAGCTTAACTACTTCATTCACTGTTCATAGAACACCAGGCATAGTAAACATTGTAGTTTACTGCAACGAACCCGATTCTGCCTTTTCTATGTATGTGTAAAGGAGTCAAAGGTTGGACTGCTGTTAACAATACATTATAAATCTTGCTTATCAGCTGTACCACACTGGATGTATCACATGGAAGGAGGCAGCGGAGAAAAGCAACCAGTATATTTTTCAGTGAAGGACAGTTATGAGCAGATCTACCTGAGGCCTTTTCATTTTCCTATGACAGTGAAAACTGGCTTTCTCACACTAGGCAATGCACAGTGGCAACTACTTATGGAACTGGCTGCTGATGAGTTCTGTCAGTGTTTGGTAGGGATTTTACTTTAATTTTTTTAGGAGACTACATTGTTGCCACAGCTGAACATTTTTCTTAACCTACTTTCATTGGTAAAGGGTATCACGTTGGTTCTCAGCTCCATTTCTACACATCATACTGTCTTGTAGGGCCAACAAGTAGTTCAACTTTATTCTCCATGTGAAAAACAGGAATGAGTAATATAGAGAATGTAGAGATATATAGAAATAGCTTGTTATTGTTGCAGTATGATATGGTGATCTGCAAGATGAATGCTGCAAGACAGTGATTCATCAAACTGGCAGGGGTAAATAGGGAGACAAAGATGATCAATGTTTCTCTCCAAGTTACAGTACATTTTGGGGTTCTTAATGGTATGCCAACTACCCTTTGCAATCATGTGACTATCTTGACATGAAAATGCTAACAACGATGATACATTGCTCTTATAAACTGAAATTCTGCCAAATTAGTTTTCAGTCCAGAAGAGATTTCTTTACCATGCTCTTTTAATAGAATCATATGACTTGTGTCAATAGACACTTGCTGCATTTTAGTCTGTAACAATGTGACATTATAATAAAAAATACATATAATTATTGTTATTTACAGCAAATACTGGTGGAGTTGTTAGGTTAAGCAATCAGGCCAACTACAGAGAAATGGTTGGTTAACCAATTATCACATTTTCTTAGAAATGAATGCATAAACTTCAAGACATACTGCAGTTAAAAGATATTTCGTTTACTGGGAAACAACTGAAAGACATCTAGAAACCTCTGGAAAAGGACACCCCATCCCCCCCAGCTGAAAAAATTTACTTCATGCAAGTCACAAGAAAGTTATTATCCGAGCTAGGTCACTGACAAGAGATGTTATTAATGATCCCATTGAAGTTATTAATGCATTTAACAATCACTTTGCAAACTATAATATTATATCCTAGGAGAATACTGAATCATGCTGGTTATTTGGATGAAGATCAAATAAGCTTGATGAAAAGATGAAAAGTTCAGGCTCTGAGAAAGTTTAGAGTACTTTGTGATTAATAAAAATTAAATGCCAGAACTCCTTGATTTGTATTTAAATCCACAGAAGAGTGTTAACTGGACTTTACCACATGATTCAGATATAGTAACTAAGCACACTTCTGCACACACAAAATACTAACATTATTACAATATAGAGGTTAAGTCTACTGCTATAGTTACATGGAAATATGACACAGGAATATTGCATGCAGGTGATAACTCTCTCCAGTTCACAAAACGGACCTTATTGTGACATTTTGGTAATGCACAACTATTATGGCACTTTGCAGACAAGAATTTCTTAAACTTTCAGTTTACTTCCTAGTGCTTTAATGATGAACAGCCTAAGTCTATCTGACCATATGATGGATACAGATTCTAGATGGTATCTTACAGCATATGATAAGACTTGTGGACTGTTATTCTCTAACCATCCTAATTAAAGTGCAAAAGATATCATTAAATTTAAGATATTAACAAGGAATAAGAATTTTTTGCTATTAAATAAAAAATGTAATCAGTGCAAAAAAGCTAAATTATTGGAATTATACTTTTTGTTACAAGTAGTAACTATTACAATTGTTATTAATTATTGCTGTTAATATACTATATTTCTTGTATAGTATACAAGAAATCTGGAGAAGGACATTTTACAAAGGCATGTAGTGAGAGGACAAGGGGGAAATGCCTTTAAACTGAAAAAAAAGGAGATTTAGATTAGACACGAGGAAAAAGTTCTTCAGTATGGGAGTGGTGAGACACCGGAACAAGTTGCTCAGAGAAGTTGTGGCTGCCCCATCCCCGGAACTGTTCAAGGCCAGTTTGGACAGTACTTTGAGTAATCTGGTCTAGTGGAGGTTGTTCCTGCCCATGGCAGTGAGGGTTGTAACTACATGATATTTAAGGTCCCTTCCAACCCAAACAATTCTGTGATTCTGTGATACTGTCAAGAATAATTTGGGGATAGTGAAACCTGCTGAAGAAATGAATACCGAACTAAAATGCATTTTTTCTCAACTTTCTTTAGTTCATGTCTCGCTTCCATTGAAAAATTCCTTTGTGCCTAGACACAGCATGGCTGTTAAATTAGCAATCACAAGACTGCTTCATATTTCATCTGCCATTCAGAGCACTTCCAAGATGGTAAGTTCTTCCTGGTTTCAAAAGGCATGATAAGATGTTCTCCTAAAGTCTCTTCCAGCCTGATTTTCTAGAACATCCAAGCCCAGGAGTCATGTGCATCCTTGTTTTCTTTCTTCTTATTCTTTTTACTTTGTCACATGTGCTAGTTGTGCTAACTCAGCTGAGCTACTGCAGATCTGTTAGCATTCTGTTACATCTTGGTGTATGAAAAGAGAAGTTTTGTCTATACCATGGTCTTCTTTTATTCATTTAACTTTTGGCTTTGCATCATATTTTCTGGAATCCATACAACCTACATCCATCACACAACTTCCTTTTCTGCTGAGATGAACTTTCATTATTACTTATAGTCCTATTACCTGTCTATATATCTCTTAAATCTGACCAGAGTTCTAATCCGCATTAAGTAGGTGGTATACATTATATACTATTCACCAGCATATTATTCATCAAATAATGTCCCATGAGCAGTTCACTTCCCTTTGTCAAATAAGTTAGGGAAAGTCTGTCAAATATTTGTCACAAGTAGTACAGGCCAACAACCACCACCATGACTGGAACCTTTTCTGTAGAAATGTCACAAAATGCCAGTTGTCCCAATTCTCATTCCTCCAAGGGTCCCCTGAGGTAAAAAGGAGGCACTTCAGCATGAAATAGTGTAAGAAATCTGTATTGCTGTTGCCTGTTATGACCCTATTTGGACAGTAAACAGATTATTTCCATCTGGAATATGAAAGAAAACTGAAAAATATAATTACTTAATTCTGCTTATAAACATATTTTAATAAAACAACAAAATGAGTTTTCATGTTGACCATATATGAAAGCACCAGTGGGAAAAGAGTAGTGTTAAAATGGGAAAGCCTGTTGCAAGGACAAAGTACTATTCAGCACTTAGTGAAACATACAGTTAAATGTACTATTGAACAGGGATATTACTTAACCACATACTAATTTTCTCTGCTGAAATGAGTGCTGAAATAATACTGCAAACCCCCTTAAAACTTACATATAAAGAGAAAAGGTAAAACATTAGTGCTACAGGTATTTCCCTTCTTCATGCATACATTTTCTGCTCAGTATCCATTCTTAAACTATAAAAAATAATCAGAGATAATCACATTTCTGTACTGACAGAGAACCTGCACATGCTAAGATAGTGGCATAATTTGATATTTATGAAATGCTTCTTTATTTATGAAGCATCTGTCTAGAAATTTAATTCCCCCCACTGCAGTGTTTCATTACAATTCTAAGACAGATGAATAATGAACAAGATTCCTATCTAGGCTATTAAAATTTGAAAAACGAATACCTTTGATGAATCCAAACCATCACCTCACCCAGCTACTGTATAAGATTCTTAGTACTTTCATTTATTTTTCAGTTTCCTGTTCCAGTCAGAGGTTAAAATAGGAAAGCCAAAACCTGGAAAAGAAACAAAATGAAAGAGGGACAAGGGAATGGGTGTGTGAAACGTTAGGGGAGTTAAAAAGTAAAAGGTTCAGATTACAGTGCCTGAAGAGGCCAGAGAAATATGAAAAAAAATATGAAGTTTATAATATTGGACAGAGAATTTAAAAAAAAAAACAACTCTGGCGGAACCACATAAGAATAGATAGACAACAGCTGTGGGTGGGTGAAGAGAGAGAATAGGAAAGCCAGATCTTGTTCCCACGAAAGTTGATGGCAAAGCACTCATTGACTTCAGTGGGAACTGGAGAGGCCCACAGTGAATGAAAATGCATTGCACAAGGGAAGGAAAGGGAGGAGAACTGGCATTAACAGAAGACTGAAAAGGGGTAGGGAAAGTAAAAATTGAGAGCAGTAATTGAGGCTCAAGGTGACAGCCAGAAGAGCATCCACAGAAGGCTGTTAGGGAGACAAAGACCCTAGGCACCTCATAGGACTGAGGGTCTGGCTGAGACCCAAATACAAAAATGCTCACAACTTTAGTAATCAAAGATCCCAAAACTGGGATTTTCACATCATTAGTGATTTTGGAAACTTTTACCACCAAATGTCAGGTCCTGTCACCTTTGCTTCATAGTAATTCAATACAGAAATGACTGGAACAGTTTGCCAGGTAAACTGCTATTAACTGTAGTGAATGGAGTAAGGGTAGGATCAGGAGGCTGAGCACAGGAACTGATGTCTATGGTGGAGATAGCTCAGCACTTTTGAACTGACGATCCTGCTTGCAGTCACCAAATATGTTACTATATTTCACCTGCTCAGACACTTTTACTGTGCATCTTATAATATTTGGTGTTTTTCTTAGAATACTTTCAATACTTTTCAATATTTTTCTCCTCTTATTTGCAGAAAATATTTGACCTAAGCACATCCCAAAGCTCTCACAAAACCAGATAATAAAAGGAAGCTAGGCATCTTTCTTGGGGTGTGCTTCTATTTTTAGACTATGACCTTAGTAATCCTTGCCAGTTAACCTACTACCCCCAAGCCTCGTAATTTCTTCATGAGCTAGCACAGATTTGTTAAACTCACCAGCAAAGCATGTGTATCCATTCCCCCCTAGTGGAAGACAAAAACCTTCTGCTGCTATAAATTACTTTGTTAGCTTAAGTGCAAAACAGCTGTGTTACATATTTCAAGAGCCCAGGCCCACTGATGACCCATGTGAGGATCCACAATATTTCACAAAATGCAAAGTTCAGTGGGATTTTTTTGTCTGTTTTTTGTTCCTGTGTTAGTACTGCAATGCAAATTGCTTTATGAAGTTATGGTGTGCCTCCCTTGCTCATACGTACATGGATACAAGTGAAGTCCATGACAATACAGTTCTTCCAAGTGAAGCCAGATCTTACTTAGTGCATGGTGATCCAGGATATCTGGGGATGAGAAGAGCTACCAGAGTCTTGCCATATAGCATAACGTTGAGACTAGAACATGCAGGAGGCAGAGGAATGTCCTCAAGCCTAAAGATGCCAAAGCTCCCCCAGGAAAATGGATTCTGTCTCAGCTCCAGCTGTAACTGTACTGATGGGAAAGTCAAATTATCTGAAATTTTCTGAAGTGGACAAGGTAGTTGCTGTTGTGCAGTTTGAAGCCACACACCAAGTGTGCTGAACTCTTACTGCTGTGAGGTTAGTAAGACCAAAAAGGTCTCAAGATCAGCTCTACTCTTCACTTAGAGAAGTTGACATTATAGAATTATAGACTCATAGAATAGTTAGGGTTGGAAAGGTCCTTAAGATCACCTAGTTCCAACCGCTTGCCATGGGCAAGGGCACCTCACACTAGACCATGTCGCGCAAGGTTCTGTCCAATCTGGCCCTGAACACTGCCAGGGATGGAGCATTTACCACCACTTTGGGCAACCTGTTCCAGTGCCTCACCACCCTCACAGTAAAGAAACTTTTTCTTTATATCTAATCTGAACTTCCCCTGTTTAGGTATAAACACATTACCCCTTGTCCTATCACTACAGTCCCTGATGAAGAGTCCCTCTTCAGCATCCTTGTAGGCCCCCTGTTCAGATACATGAGAGATCTCCAAGCAGCCTTCTCTTCTCCAGGCTGAACAGCCCCAGCTTTCTCAGCCTGTTATTGTACATCCCCCTGATGCAGCCTAGGATACAGTTGGCTTTCTGGGCTGCAGGCGCACATTGCGGGCTCATGTTCAGTTTCTCATCAACCAACACCCCCAAGTCCTTATCCACAGGGCTGCTCTAAATCACTTCTCTGCTCAGCCTGTAGCTGTGCCTGGGATTGCGCCTACCCAGCTGTAGAACTTCGCACTTTGTTTTGTTGAACTTCATGAGGTTGATGATGGCCACCTCTCAAGTGTGTCAAGGTCCTTCTGCATGGCATTCCTCCCTTCCAGCATACCAACTGAACCACACAGCTTGGTGTCATCGGCAAAATTACTGAGGGCACACTCAATCCCATTGTCCATGTCACTGACAAAGATGTTGAACAAGATCGGTCCCAATACCAACCCCTGAGTGACACCACTTGCTACCTGTTTCCACTTGGACATTGAGCCTTTGACCACAAGTCTTTATGTGCAGCCATCCAACCAGCTCTTTATCCACCGAGTGGTCCACCTATCAAATTGACATCTCTCCAATTTAGAGACAAGGATGTCATGCGGGACAGTGTTGAATGCTTTGCACAAGTCCAGGTAGATGATGTCAACTACTCTACCCCTGTCCATCAGTTCCGTAACCCCATCATAGAAGGCCACCAGATTTGCCAGACATGATCCGCCCTTATTGAAACCATGTTGGCTGTCAACCAACCACCATGTTGGTTTTCATGTGCCTTAGCATGCCTTCCAGGAGAATCTGCTCCAAGATTTTGCAAGTCACAGAGGTGAGACTGACTGGTCTGTAGTTCCCTGGGTCATCCATTTTCCATTTCTTGAAAATTGGGGTTATATTACCCTTTTTCCAGTTGCCAGGAACATCACCTGACTGCCATGATTTTTCAAATATGATGGATAGTAGCTTAGCAACTTCATTCAGTTCCTTTAGGACCCGCAGATGGATTTCATCAGGTCCCATAGACTTGCGCACATTCAGGTTCTTAAGATGATCTCAAACCTGATCCTTATAAGAACCTCTTATAAGAAGAGTCTACATCAGTCTGACCACCTTCTGTTCTTTCACTAGTTTAGCTACAGTGTGTCATAGTTCTGTGACGGTAATAGTCTCTACTGGACAGGAATGTCACTAAAATAAAATCATTAATATTTTTAAAGTACTATGGACAGATTGAAAGGACATTAAAATAGTGACAGGTCTTCATGTAAATTTAAGCCAGAACCTACTTCTAATTCTGAGACCCTCAAACATTCATTCCCACTTCCACCTAATCTTGGAAACATCTCCATAATAATCTTAACTAACTCGCAGCATAACAAGTATATAAAATTCTTCTGCATATTCACAGAGAGGTATGTCACTGTAAATAGGGCTTTTTTCAATATATATGCTTTCCTCATCCTGACTTGTGTCTAGAAATTCCCAACTATGCCTATTAAAAGGCTTACTCCCACTGATTTCTGTTAAAGCCTAACTGGCCAAGAATGTGGTGCCTCTTATTAGGTAATAGTCTAGTCAGTATGACATTTCTTAGGGATGTAGGAGGTATAGACTCAATTTCCATCTTCTTCTGAGATGAGTCATACTCAGAGCTTCCACACAATAGACTTCTGGGGAATACGAGGAAGGGAGGGTAGAAAATTGGTTTCTTTTGAAACAACATAAAAGGACAATAAACTTTTTGGACATGATGTTAGGCTCCAGGCCACAGCAGGGCTGGATTAGTAAGCCCTGCACTCTATTGTAGGCTTTTCATATTTTCAAAGGATTCCATATTAGAGAAGCAAGCAAAATAGATATTCCTTTAGACAGCAGCTGCTCACTCATTTCCTCCCTCATTCTCTACTGCCTGTTCAAGCCATTGCATTAAGGAATTATGGTTCACCTTGTCCTCTTTCTTGCCTAATCAAGTAAAAGTTGAATGCATTAGTGCACAGTGGAAATGATGTTGAGTCCACATTTGATACCTACATCAGAGAGAAATGGAAATTAACTAAACCTGTATTTCTAACATGTCAAGTGAATGCTTAACTAGTAAACTATTGCATCACTAACATCATCAGTCAGATTTAGAAATAATGTTTCCTGCTCTTTACTGAAAGCAAGAACTTAGATACCTCACCAAGGGTGAGGGATAGCTAAAGGATGTGCCCTTCTATATCTTTGAGTATGACTCTGAATATTCCATGATGCAAAGACAAACTGCTCTGTTGTTTCCAATAATCCTCTATGTATCATTCCTGATCAGGAGTCTACTCAACTTGCTACAACCCACATACCCTCCAACATACATTTACTCTCCCTTTACGCTACATATGGAGCCTGGTCACATAAATCCAGGGTTCCGGAATCCTGTTTAAGGTCACATATTCCTTTTGCGCTAATCCATTGGCACTAAAGCAAGAGCCCGGTAGAAATATTTCTGTACACAGTAGAAGTTCTATATTCACAAGAGGGGTTGGATGGCCCATGGTAAATAATGCAGAGGGTCATATATTGAAAAATGAGACTGTGAAGAGCTACTGAATAAAGACCAGTCTTCTATGAGCATCATTTGTCATAGCTATTAATGAGGTTGGAGTTCCACAGGAAAAGTGGGATGTGGCTGCCTAATTAAAAGTTCTATGCAATTGAATTTGGCATCATATCACATGTATGTACAGAGAGCAAATTTATGTTGAAACAACAGCTTCAGTGTTTGCTGTTTTTATTTTCTTAATATCCTTTAGTAATTTTTTTTTTAGATGTATATTTAGAGAAAGGAAATGACTTAAAGTTGATATAAGGTTAACGTCCGGATATAGAACGCCTCTATATGTCTATTGAGTAAAAGACAACACAGGGTACTGCCTGGAGGTGTTTAGAAGCTATCTTGGTTTCTTTTTTTCTTCTAATGATTCAAAATCACATTAAATTACCCATTTATTACAATCACTATGCTGCAATAGGTGTTGTAGTACACTGATAATCTCACCTATCTTTAAAAGACTTTCATGAGGTTAAATGAATTTATTATCCTAGCCTTAGACTAGTTTCTAGATCACTGGAACTTTTGGATAGTGCAACACCATAAAAGGATAATAAACTTTGAAGACTGGTTTTTAAACCACTGGGACTTTTGGATAGTGCAAGAAACGTGTACACCTATCTAACCATGAAACAGGTTTTGAAATCTTCCCACAAAATCATTTTGAGAATTGCCACACTGCATTCATTATGATTTCAACTTAAACCTCAGTACAATATTCTTATTGCTGTTGCTTATGCATTTTATCCTGGTCGTGCCACTCTCCAGGATGTCAGTGATTCCCAGTGGCCTTTATTAACTCTTTTTTTGTTGAAAGACCAAAGATTAAAGATGAGCCCATTGAGTATTATCAGATGGGAAATATTAATTTACTAAAGCACCTCAACATTTGGAGTAAATCGAAAACAGAACCATCTGTTGCATAAAGTAATCCAATAGACTTCACACTTTGTATAGCCAGCCTCTGTCAAGTAACAGATTTTGAAACCAAGTAATAAATCTTAATTCAAAAAAAGGTTTTTCCATTTGAAAGGTTTGAGAATTTATTTTTCCTTTCTTATTTTAATGTAAACTTGATGCAAATTGGCAGAGCTCTCTGACCTGCAAGGGGTCTAGTATTCACTCAGATCCCTATGGGAGGCTGTGGATGAAGTCTCACAGAGGTCAATTGCAAGGCAACTCTTGTGATACAGGTCTCTTTTGTGCACCAGTTACTCTCATGCACACAATGCATAAGTTGCTGGGTCTGTTTTTGAGGTGGGTACCCCAAGATGCGGAAATTAAAAGCAGTGCTTGTACCAAACTTCTCTGAGACTAGAAAAAAAAAATGAAAAATATTTTTCCTGCAGTTAAGATCTAAATTAACAGTTCAGGACTCTATTCATCCTGGACTGCAATCCCTGATAAAGGCAAACACCCTTTACAATAGTTAGCATTTAAAGGGACTCCTAACAGACAAAGTTTCCCTCTTCTTAATATGGAGGTTATGACTCCATGTACCAATCACCAGCAGGTTTCTTACAAAATGCCAGAAAACACTCTGTTCATGGCAGCTGGTTCAATACATGTAACTTGACAATCCCTGCATCTAGTGCCTCTAAGTCTGCCCTTTCCTCGAGTCAATGACATGGCATAGAACCCTTCTTCTAGTTTTTTAATATGGCTTGTCCTCTTTACCCACATCACATCAAACCAAGAAATGTTTTGCAACCCACCCCAAAATATAACAAAAATTGTCACATCATATTAGGAGAAAAATATTTTGGGAGTTGCAGTGAAGACATTTTGCTTTCCTCACTTTTGTCTTCAGAGCATATAACAGCATGTACATAGTTCTTCTTATGTACTTAGTTAATTTTGAAATCTGTGAAAAAAATATGTGGGTATCAGTAGATTAGATGCTGCAGATTCATTTGGGCTTAGGTTGATTTGGGCTTAGGTTGCTTTGGGCTTAGGTTGCTTTGGCATAGCTCAGGCTGCAGCATGGTGATGTAAGCCAACAGTCAGATTAAACAAGGGAAGAAACTTTACAAGACATTGTGCTGGTACACAATGAAAAAAGGAAAATAATGAAAGAGGGGTTTTAATACATTACTTCCTCTTCATTTTTATATGAAGAATAGTACTTCTCAAGGCCTTCTGCTGCTTTCAGGCATTGCACCCGAAAAGCGGCATACTGATGCATAAGAGCGAAGGAAGCAGACTGTTTTACTAATGTGGTATCTCTGATTAAATGCATATAATTAAATGCATATAGTTTTTAGTGGAACAACTATACTGTTGGCAGAATTCCCTTTTCTTTTTTTTCTCCATAACTTCTTTACTTCTCTGGACAAGGCATAACCAAAGACTGATTAATCTATTCTAGTATTTGCTGAACCCATTAATCACTTGGATTGCTTAATTCACTGTCCAAAAAAGTCTTTGGGAATACAGTGTACAATTGTTTTTCACGTAGGGGAGTGCTTTCTGTTGGAGTAACATCACTGACAATCTGACCATATTAGTGATTAAGTGATTCAGATTTAGCCGTTTATCAGCCCTCTATATTTCACAATTGGATATGAATTTCTGCTTTTGTAGCTTGCAAGAATTAGGAATATTCTATGTGGACTTCTCTAAAAGTTTGCATATTCTTAAAAATTCTAAATAGCAAGGAAAAAGTTGTTAATGGAAAACTACTTAGAGACATCTGTTCTCACATCGATTTATTCAACAATTTCCCATTAGTATGTACACTGAAGGGAGAATAGGCTCTGCAGAATGCAATAAAAATGTGTTTCACTAACTAAATAAATTCCTTTATATATTGTGGCAAGACAAATAAATAAACCCAGAGATTTACAGACAGCCACCTTGGCTGACATTTCAGAGAGTTAGAGTGTTTAGCAATATTTTTTGCTTAACTCCATCCTAGCAAAGCCCTATCTCTTCTCCCAAAGCCTCCTTTCTCAACTCTCCCTTGCACTCCTCTTCCAGGCCCACTTCCCAGTTTTTTCTCCTTTTCCTTTCAAGGTGTGATTGCTTTCCTTGCTCCCCAAAGTCTCCTTCTTGATTGTTTTGCTCTGCTTTAATGAGTCCAAGGCTTCGCTCTACTCCAGAAAGTGAGTTTACCCTTTTTGTTCCCAAGTATATCTGTCTCCTCCAAGCTTTCTCTCCTGTTCTGACCTTCCTGTGCTTCAGGATCGTTTTTGCCAAATTTATTTCCCTTGTCTTTCTTGTCTCTTTTTATTTCTCTGCTCTTTCTACTCCCAGTGCTCTAAACCCATGCCTCTTGTTTTTCCTCCTTTAGCAGTGACAACTAAAATTTGAGAATTCAGATTTGCAAGCACAATAAAATACCAGTCGTTGCATTTTTTTCACTCTAGTTTAAGCAACAAAGAGGGAGGCTTTTAAAAACTGATCCAATCTAGACACTACTAAAAAAAATAGAAACTTTCAAGACACCTCTGTGATATGTTATCCATAGTCAGAAATTCATATGGAAATGCCATTTACTTTTAAACTTACAGATTCTAATTCAATCATGAAATATTCAATGATGCCTGTAACAATACCTATTTATATAAATCAGATTCTATAATGTCATATCATCTGTATGCTAATTCTTACAAGTCTTTTGTCCTATAGACTTGCTGATTCTTTCAAATATAGTGTGGCATAAGATAAAATTTTAAATTTTTTCTGTTTCTGAAATGCACATCCCTACCTTGTCCTTCATTCACAGGCATTATTGAAGAAAGTCTATGGAAGTTTTTATTATTCTGAGAAAAAATAACGTGATAGGTTATTTGCAGGTTCTTGCATTTTATTTTGCTGCTAACAGGAATTAATTTATATCAGAGGAAAGAGGGTTCTTCCCTGTTTGCAGTGATGTTAATAAACATTTTGCTATTTAATTCACTAGAGGCAGGACTAGAATGTAGGCCAGCACAATAGATATTTCTTATTTAAATTCATTACTTTCCTACTGCTCTATGCTACATTCCTAAGCCAAGCAAAACTCCTACTGACTTCCTGTATTAGGTCCATCTTTATTATTTAGCGGATTGACAGAACCAGAGTGGTACCAACTATTACAACTGGCAAATAACATTTGAATTCATCTTCCCCTTATTCACACGATGACTCATTCCGTGTCATACACACTTCATTTTTGATTTATGTAAGATGTACATTTTAACACCCTTTCTGAGACTCAATTATTTAATCTATTTCTGTCATTCTATTCATTTGCTTATTCAAGTAATTTTGCATTAATAATCAGTCTCCATTCTTCTTCATTATTTAGTATTATTTGGCATAATGGAGTGTGTGCCAACTACGACTTCTGGATGAAGATTCTGGATGAGTGACACATTTACTGCTGAAAGTTAAAAAATATAAAACTTCAGACAGTGAAAAAAGCAGGATATTTGTGGAAGTAATGTCTCATTTTTAAAATGTAATTGTGACTTGAGCTAAGTTAATAACAGTATGCTTTCCCCAGCTAGTTGTATCCACACAAGAAATAAATATGTTTTTCCCAACAATTCTGAGAACTAGAAAGGTAGCTTTTCTCAACTTCTGAAATACCTTGTTAGGTATGTCACAGGGTGTGGGAGCTGTTACTTTAGCAGAAATCTTATTTATCAAAAGACAAATACTAAACTTTTTATTTATTATTTATTCAGTATATGTGGTCTACTTAGCCTATAGGGCTGTGGGCTCATGAAAACTGAAGAAGGTTCAAGAGTTTCTGACTTTTGTATTATAGACCCTGTATGTTGATTCCTATAAACAACTGAATACCAAGACAGCTGCCAAAACCTCCTCATGGGCTAGAAAAGTAGTGTAGTGACAGGACAAGGGGTACTGGGTTAAAGCTTAGACACGGAAGATTTAGATTGGCTATGAGGAAGAAATTCTTTACTGTTAGGGTGGTGAGGCACCGGAATGGGTTGCCCAAAGAAGTTGTGAGTGCTCCATCTCTGGCAGTGTTCCAGGCCAGGTTGGACTAAGCCTTGGGAGGCATGGTTTAGTGTGGGCTGTCTTTGCTTATGGCAGGGGGGGCTGGAACTAGATGATTTTAAGGTCCTTTCCAACCCTAACGATTCTATGATTCTATGATAAAATAGGCTTCTTCCAGTGCAGTACCCTAACCATACATCTCTGCTACCTGTATACTCAACCAATTCCTCAGAACCTCAGGGAAAAGGTCAAAAATGAATTCTATGCACTGTGGTTCACAAAATAACATTTTGGCCCATCGGACACGTTTTCCGATTTTTGTCTATGTCATGACATTTTATGCAGACACACTAGTCTACATAGTGTGTAGACAGTGTTTGGAAGGTGTAGTTCTTGAAAGTAATTTCACAGAATCACAGAATTATTGGGGTTGGAAAGGACCTCTGGAAATTGTCTATCAATCCTCATAACAATCTCACCTCATCCAACACCCTTCAGGTCCAAGTAGGGTCAACTGAAGCAGGTTGTTCAGTAATATATCCATTCAGATTTTGAATATTTCCAAGGATGGGAACTCTCTGCGGGCAGCCACTTCCAGCTTTTGAACACTCTCACTATAAAAACCTTTTTTCTTATGTTTAAGTTGAATATACTGCTTTTCAGCTTGTTTCCATTGCCTGTTATCATTTCACAGGATGTCTCTCAGAAGAACCTAGCTTTACTGTCTTTATCCCCTCTGCTCTTAACCACTTTGCTAAGATCCTCCTAAGCATTCTTTTCTCCGGGCTTAACAATCCCAGCTGTTACTCATCCACATGTCAGATGCTCCAGTCCCTGTCATCATTTCACAGGATGTCTCTCAGAAGAACCTAGCTTTACTGTCTTTATCCCCTCTGCTCTTAACCACTTTGCTAAG
>JBCJKH010044186.1:2385-20777 GCA_039877255.1 Loriculus beryllinus
AAAAATGGGGATATTAATATAAACACCAGATCTTAGAGGAGTGAGATAGGAAAATTTTTCATCAGAGCAGAGTTGATTTTTTTTCCCCTTTCAAAATTCCAGCCTATTCCTAGTGCAGTAGGCTCTCTTCAGCTGTGAGTAAATTTATTTGCAGAGCTACAGAAATCTTCATAAAATTGATATATCTCTGCCCTCTTATGCAACGTTATTTGGACTACCTGGACTATGAGCAAGCTATACCTATCCACTGACATCCCCCTTCCCAACACTGAAATAATTTTTTTATGTTTTCATGATGGAAGACGCAGCCTCTTCCTGTCTCGTAAATAGTTTTAGTCCAAACAGGAAGCTGTGCCAGCTACATTCCCCTGGGATTATTCTGTAATTATGGAAAGTGATTCAGAACACTTCTCATTATCCCAGAAGCTGGTTTTTTGGTATCTTTGATTCACTTGTGACAAAAATACCCCACAAAATCACTGAATAAACTTGAAGGAGTTCTGGGGATCACCTAGTCCACCTTCACTGTTCAGAAAAAGGTCAGCTACAGCACATTGCCCATGACCATGTCTAGCTGACTCTTGAACATCCCCAAGGATGATGTCTCCACAACCACCTCAGGCAACTCACTCCAATGCTTGAACATTGTTTAATTGGAATTTTCTGTATATGATTTTGTGCCCATTGTACCTTGGACCTGTATCTGGGCACTGCTGTGAAGAGGCTGGCTCTATCTTCTTTACTTCTCATCATCAGGCATTTAGTATTCTCCAGGATGACCAGTCCCAGCCCTTTTCTTCTCTTCACATAGACCATATGCTCCAGTCCGCTCACCATCTTCATGGCCTCCTGTGCACTGAGGAGAAATACACTGGACCCAGTACTCCATCTGTGGCTTTCCCATTGATCAAATTGAATCGTCAACTTGCAAGCAACTGTAATACTGTTCCTGTGAGGCAGCCTAGGAAAGTCTGTTAGCCTTCCTTGCTGGAAAGGCTCATTGCTACCTTGTTGTCTATTAGGACTGCCAGGGCCTTCCCTGTCATCCTTCAGCCTATACTAATTGATACTGTTTTCTCCTCAGCCCTATTTACCTCAGTCTTGCTAAGGGTGCAGCCTTAGCAGATGTCCCACAATCTAGGTCAGTATTGAACCATATTTGGACCCCTGTGGGACACTGCCAACAACTGGCCTCCAGCTGGCCTCTGTGCCACTTTGAGTCCAACATTTCAGGCAGCTCAGACACCTCACTGTGCACTTGTCTAGTCTGAGCTTCATCCTTTTGTCTGAGTACACTATGGCAGACACTTAACAGAGCTTGTTTACTCATATAAAGAAAGGACGAGTCATGTTATATTATGAAATTCTCTCCTGAGCAATACGGTAGAAAAATATTCACTTCATTCTGAACAGGACTGAATAAACTTCATTCTTTGTGTAGAAATACAGAAGACATATTAACAAGACAGTACTTGATGACCATTCACTGATCTGTACATGTACACAGGATATTTTAAAACAGTAGTGATTTTGTGAATATAAATCTGCCTACTTATTTGGAATAACAAATACAATTTGTATTTACATGTCTGTTTTTATAATTCTAGGCAGAAAGATTTCCTATGATTTTTTGATTATCTGTATTTAAAAATTTATGCCAAGGGTAATGCAATTATTGGTTGACAACTTTTTGTTTGTTTTAATTTACTTTGCTTTTTTTATAAAACTCTGCACAGCCCAATAAATTAAAATGAAACTTCAAAAGAATATTCTAGATTTGGACATCATGTACTAGATGCAGGAATTTCCTTCCTTTGTAGAATATACAACAGCAACCAGGAATGCTTAAATGGCTGTTGCTTCATTTTCTCCAGATAATGGAGCGGTTCATACTTCTGGAGAATATCCAGTACAATGTTAAACAAATGAGTGAGATAGTTCCTCATTCTCAGTTCATCCAACTTCTGCAGGTAAATAGATGTTGCTGGGATCTGTGGATACAGGGATTTTTGCTTCTATGTCACTGCAGATCTTTCTGTCATTCCCGGATCCCCACCATGACTACCCTGAATAGTTTGGACATAGAATTCTGGAAACATAGATAACCAGGATGGGAGAGGAAAAATGAAAATTTATAGCAGCCTTCCCCGAGACTGGTGGATATCTTTTCAGAGGCCCATATGTAGTGTTCTGGAAGCAGCATGCTGCCAACTGCCATGGGCAAGGTGTCTGTTCAAGCATGGGGTGGCCCCTGTCAGATGTGTGCCCACAGAAAGCACAGGAGTACAGGGCAACCTTCCGTTGGACAAGGAGTTTCCCATCTTACAGCTATCCCTGGGCTTATGAGTCAGAATACGGAGGTTTTCATGCCTTAAGGCAAGACTTGGTATTTTCTTTCCAAGAGATACCTGTCTGCCTTCTCTCCTTATTAGAAAAGCCTGAGAGGGTGAAAGAAGTGCTGACTTCATTACTTGGACCAAAGTCAGTGAGAGCAAAGCCAGGCTGTCCGTGGGTTTAGACAGGTGTGGATTTACAACATGTATACTTTGTATACAAAGCATACATCGCTGACTAAAACGCGTTGCTTGAAAATGAAATACAAGTAATAACATTACATTTTTTATTCAGTAGCTGTCTGAAAAATCCACACTCGGTTGTAATGCAAATATGTCAACCCATACCGACCTTCTTTAAAGGTATACACCTTAAGTATTAAAAGCTAATGCCCTTACAGTACCTTCTAACAATTTGCATATACTGAACCCACCAAGCAGAGCAAAAAATGAGTTGCATAATGAATTGCACATATACAAAAAAGAAGGTATGCAAAATAAACACATCAACTTGCTGAATACTAATCACCTATAAGCAAAATCTGGAGACACTCAGTATGCAGAACCAATCAGTTATTGCAGTGAGCACCTATGACTAATTTCCTCCAGAAAGAAAATTTTCCATTAGCTTTAGTGAATTTATACCCTTTACAGAAAGCTTGTAGCTAAATAAATATTATTTTAGTTTAATTGGATTAAAAATTAGAAATGCAAATTCTGGTGCACCATGTCTCTCAGTCCTTGTCTCCCTTTTTATGGTAATACCCTTCTAATGGTTTAAGCCTATGAAGAAAAAACACTAAAGATTTTAACTAGCAGCTTTGCAGGGGGGCAGAAAGGAGCAAAGAAGATTTAGTGGTGAAAAGAGCAAATAAATAGGTGCTCCAAGATTAAAAAGAGGGTAGAAGTGCATGCTGAGCTGTTGAAAGACCTCTCTGTGTTTAAAGAAAAATATTGTTTGGTTCTTTCACCAGTGCATGATCAAAATAAGAGGTACAAATTAGTTCATGGCGGCTGAAGCTACAAAACATCATGCAGAGAGCTGTCTTTGGGAACGTTTTAATGAGGAGAAGAGGTCATCAGACTGTGACATTGCTTTTCAGAATTCTTCAAGAACAACACAGACTTCCTGTTCCAAATGTGGTAAAGAATAAAACAACCTTAGTAGTAATCGTACAACTTTTGAACCGTGTTCCTTGGAAATACTGTACCGTGCTCATTTTGTAGCTTTAGTTAGCTATCTCAAAGGAACTCTTCCATATTTTCCATGTGCCCTTATTTCAAAAGTACAGTGAAATGGTAGAGCTTCAACAAGGATTATATTTATAAAATAAAGTTTTATTCAGTCTTCTAAAGAGATTTTAATGTTTTCATTGCTCTAGGTGAAATGGTACACTGTGGCTCTGTTCATTAACATTTAGCATCAGTGCAGAAATCAAGGATTACCACATACAGTTTGAAAGGATATCCAAAATGACTTTGAAATTAAATTCACTACAATCTTAGCTTTGCAGCATTTCAAATGTGATTTAAAAATGTTTAAGTTAAGTTAATGGCATTCCAGGTCAAATATCCCCAGCCCAATAACAAGTCCCACACAGAATGTCATTATTTAAATTTGTGGCATAATGTATATGCTGACAAGGACTGAAGAAGTCCACGGTAAATTCAATAAATAAAATATGTACTACAGTGCAGTGGAAAAAGGCTTCCTTAATATTTAGAAAGACTATTAGGAGAGAGAAGATAGTAGTAAATTAAATAATTATTTTAAGTTACATGTGTCATTAGCAGAAATGTCACAACAAGAATGGCTTCAGGATTGTCAATAATTATAAAAATGCAAATACCTAGTAGTTGGCAATCATTCTTGCTTCTGAGAAACAATTGCTTCTGTGAAAGAAACAGGTTTCAAAATCATTTTTCTAAACCTCATTTTCAAAGGTTTATAGCAGTCAGAAAGAATGCAAATAGATCACAAGTACTGTTCATATGTTAGGTCCTATAGTTACTAATTTGGGTTAAAATTGTCTTACTTACCTAATTATTAAAAATTAAAGAGCTGTATTACAAACCAACCTTTTTCTTTTTAGAATAGACGTAATAAAATTTCATTTGGAAAAGCCTAAGCAACAAAAATGGTTGTGTATTATTGTGTAGTATTGTGTAGTCCAAAAATGGACTACTGCTTATGCCATAGAAATTCTATTGTAATTCTTTAATTGCATATACTTTGAAATTATAATCACTATGTTAAGAGAAGAAAGGGTAACATAAACTCTACTATATGACACTTTTCTCTTTCTTTTCTACCAAATAAAAGTAGGAAATTAATTTGGTGACTGTCTTCTGCAATCAGAAAGGAAATCTTTGTCATGCTGATTTCACTCAGCTTTATTCAGATGTAAAGAGCACTGGCAACAAGCTGCCATCTGATGTATGTAATTCTAAATTCAATATTCAAAGTCTACACAAAAAAATTATGTATTTGTCTCATTAACAAACATATTTTAGTAAGAAATATTTATTTTATGTCATTAATCTTACAACTTTAAATATTAATGATAACCAGGTCATTGCACCCTGCAACATTCTCCCATGAGTCAGTTTACTTAAGCATTTACATTGATGTTATTTTCTGTGGCATAGTTTTCTTCTCTTTCATATGACATACTAACTAGGCGTTTAGAAACATTTCAGTTGTCTGCTTCACCTCTGGAAAAAGTCCCAATGCAAATTTTTCCCACAAAGGCTAACAAGTTTGTTGGTTTTCAGTTTAAACCTTTAATCCTGTTTGAATGGTTTGATGTCTTTTTCCTTGATTTACCAGATTCTTCTGTCAGTGATTAGGGCCTGGGAGTTTGGGCTAATCTGAGATTTCTCCTCTTCTTGTATTGTCATTCTAGTACCCATTATTCTTCTCTATTTTCTTTTTCCTTTCCAAGAATACCGCTGTATTCTATTCAATAACCATTGCTTGCTGAAAGAAGATGTCTTAGATAGCCAATTAGCTGTTATGCATAGAGATTTTAGCCAGCATGGTAGCAGTATTTGTTACATGACTGTAAGCAAAGCATTGAAAAGTAAATGTTAAAAAAGAGAGAGGAAGGGAAAGGAGATTCTGAAATTCTGAATTTTGCTTTCAATTATCCCAAACTACATCTACAGGCAGTAACGACAAGTGTAATTTTTGAGAATCAACATGATATGAGAAAAGAATCTTTGATTCAGTGGATAAGCTGTGGTGTAGAAATCCTGGAGCAGTTTTACTAGTAAGTATGCTTTTATAATTAGATTATCAATGGGTCTCTGTCTAAAGTAAAAGTGCTGTAGGTCCTTTGATGGCAAATGTGGGTAATTCGTGGAAAATTTTGTATAGCTATCATAAAACAAGACACTACAGAATGTTGCTGAATTAAATACCACTAAATCCAATGAGTAACTTCCCTGACTGCAACAGATTTCTACTGATGTAAACAAAATCAAAAGCTGCTCCTTGATACATAGAGATATAAGATTTGAAAAGAAACCCAGAATTATAGACAGTTATAAAATAAATGGGTATAATATAGGAAAATATTTGTGTTTGCTGTGATCACAGTTTAAAATACCAGCCTTCTGTCAAAATTGTGGTTGGATAAATGAAACAAACAAAATGCGTAACAACATCCAAACCCATTATTTTTAAATTTTCATCAACACGAAATTACATTGTTCATTAAATGGCAAACATATCCTCAAAGTAGAATGATACATGGTAGTACACAAACTATCTGTGAGATAGTGGCATATGCATATAATTAAAGTATATCTTTAATGGTTGAACATTTATTTGTATTTCAATTAGTGATTTGCCATTTATTAATAAGTTTATGGTTTTCATGCATATATGCTATCTTTTTAATCAAAACATGAACTGTAGTTTGATTTCAGAGTGTCTTCAAAGCTATCACATATTCTTCCATTTGACAAGTGATTTAAGATGTGCTTATGTAAGCAGTTTACTTAAAAGTTTTATAAATATTTTGTAAAATTCATATCTTCATATTGTTCTTCAATTTTATCAAATATCAGTTGTATAGAAAAACCTTGATAGTCATATCAAAATTATTTCTGCAGCTTCATTTCATGTGGTTTTGGTTTTCATTGAATGTCTTTTTTATTTTCAGTAAGTAAAATCTGAAACAGATTTATGTGCCATTTTGGGCAAAGCATTACAGCAGATCTTGAAAAAGGAAAGTCAATCCCTATAAAACAGAACAAGTTTCTTGAGAACTTCCTATTCTAGAACACAATGTTTTAAACACAGCATTTTCTATGAAGATGCCACTTTAAATTTCTACTGGTACTAAAGGAAATGCCTGTTGATATAAAGTAACTTATAAAGTAACTTATAAAGTATGCTGACATAAAGTAACCTATGTTTTAATATTGCTGGATTATATCCCATATACCCCATACTACATCTTGTTGGATTGTACCTTAAAATTTTAACTCAGTGAAAACAGTCCATTCCAGTGAACTACACCTGAGTGGTGCTTAGCAAGCAGATATATAAATATATCTATATATATTATCATGCACTACATTGAACTGCATACTGTGTTACCATGTTGTGCATGACTTATGATCCTGTCAGGACTTTAGAAAGGTATTTTTATGAACGTGAGACATACAGTCTAGGTGCTCTACGCTTCTATGGGAGTTATTTGGCAAATGTTTAGTTCATTATTTTAAGAAAGTACCAGTGTTACCATACTGAACTGTGAGACATTATACATTGCTGAGTTACTGTTTTTATGAAACATAAACCTAAGGTTGGGTTTCATTGCAATCACTACAGATTACATGGCAATTTAGCAGGAATAAGAATGCTGAGCCCTGTATCTTAACCAAATTCCAGACTTTACTATTGTAAGAAGTTACATCCATAGAGTTTCTCATTTCATAACCTCTTGCACAGTGCTGCTATTCTCTGTGAGAAGCTGTTATGTGTCAAAGATTGCAACCCTCTTAGAATGCAGAACTTTGTACATATATGAGAAAGAATGTTTCTAAAATGTGTCTATAAAGAACCCATTAGTGATGGCTACGTTGGAACAGGTGAACCAGAAGGATCCTAAACCACAGCATTCTGTAAAGGTGGCAGCTGTAATTAACACAAATTAACCTCAGGACTTCAGTAACTGGTGTTTCTTCTAATGATGTTTATTTTTGTATATGCATATGGATGTATTTAAACCTTGATGTTTATTTATAGTACAATAGTGTATGTACAATCAACCACTTAATTAGGTCCAAGGTCTCTAGAACACCAAGACAAGAACACTGCTTTCAGCTTCCATCAGCAGTGAGCAGTTGGGTGGCATTTAGTCTTCTCAAGTATAATTCTTGTCCTCGGGACCCTCTGCATTCCTTCCATGCAGCCCTGCAGGTTCATTCTCAAAGACGGAAAGGTGAAAGAGAAGAGGAGAAAATCTTTCAGAAATATAACAGAAGCAACCTAATAGACAGTCAAAGTGCAGTGAAGCAAGGGCAGTAGAGTGCTTGAAGGGTCCCTGATACGTGAAGGTAAATGGCCTTCTTGTCTGTTGTAAAATACAGTAATTTAGGAGGCCAAACTTCCATTTTGTGGCAGTTATGGGAAAAATAAACTGTATCCCACAAGAAGGAAACTATGTGAGTAAAAAGTATCAGCCTGTTATCTCTGTCAGTCCAGGGCAGAAGAATATTACTAACGGAGAATAATAAGAAAGAAGCGATAGACCCAGAGGGAAGGCAAATAGTGAGACATATAAAGAATGTACAAGATTCTTATAACTGATGTTATTAGTCTGATGCTTCCAATTTCATACTCAAACTGGTAGCTTAAATGTAGTAACTATGCATCAGTAGTGGAATTTATTAAAGCCTCAGCACTAAGATTTAAAATCCTGGTCTCAGAACTCATTTAAATGGTTGTAACTATGGGTAGGCAGAGGCTTTGATCCTCTTCTCTAGTAATTTTAAGTCTCACTCCATATGTGATTGCTGGTTAGTTGAGAGAGAAGTTCTGATGCCATGCACACATCATATCAATACAACCCAGTATGAGAAGTTAGATGGCATTTGCTTATACTTTTTTTCCAATCAACTTTCAAGGCCAGGTTGGACGAAGCCTTGGGAGGCATGGTTTAGTGTGGGGTGTTCCCTGCTTATGGCAGGGGGGTTGGAACTAGATGATCTTAAGGTCCTTTCCAACCCTAACGATTCTATGATTCTATGATTCAGAACAATTGTCCTACCTATATTAAAGAAAAGTTTCAGACATTTTCCTTTTCCCTTTTTCTCAGACTTACAGACACATCCTAGTTTTAAAATTAGGCCTTGAATATAAGCCCTTGTTCACTCTCTAAGCTTTGAAAATGGGTAATAAGAAACTGTGTATAAAACCCACAATTTTTAAGTCTTTTCAGATACTTGGGGAGGTGTTTTCGATTCATGTGCCATGACTGTTTGGACTTGAGAAAGCAAAAATGAAGCATGTGTAACAAGAGAGGGTGAAAACATCATGGGTTTTATTTATTATTTTTTTTTTTTCCTTTAAAGCAGTTTGCTGCATTCACAAAATGATATTTATAATCTTGTCCAGGTTAAATTTTGACAGTTTTTGTGGCTGTTCTAAGTTTCTAGCAAGGAAGATGCAAAATTGCATATATCACTTTTATAGCATTATTGACCAAAGTAGAATTATGAGAGATCAAGTGTCCTGGGAAGTGAGCTTTGAATGCTGAAGTATATATCAGCCTTTACTCTATAACATATTTCAGCATTGTCTACCCATTTATCTCCTTTGTCTTACCAGCACCTACTGTGAGGGAAAAGAGATCTTGAGCAAGTAAGCAAGATATCACAAATAAGTATATTTGTCAGGATAGGGCACCCTTAGAGACCGATACGCTTCTCAGTGCCTAAAGTTGTTATGTTAGAATACAAATTATCCTGAGATTTACAGGAGGAAATACTTGGGCTGCATTAAAAGTTTGCTTTTTTTTAAAATATCTGTGTGTTCTGGTGAACCTGACAGCAGTATCTAGTTTTAGATTGTTTAAAATTGTTAACCATTTGATTGTTTCTGAACTATTAACTCTTTGAATTGAGGGGTTCTCATTCCTGGACATTGCCCCAGGCAAACGTCCATGTGCATTTTCTGTAGTAAAAGCACTATCATTTCTGAGAGGAGGGTTATGGAAAAAAAAAAAATCCATCAGATTAAAACCTTTTAAAGCTCTCTATCTGATAAGCAATTTCGCAACCATGAGGTGGAGACGGTACTTTACATTTGCCTGACAGGCTATTGAGGATCAGAAAGCTTTTACACAAGTGAAATACCCATAATAAGAAAAAAATAAAAATCCCAGATTATTAGGTCAATAGTTGTAGATTGCATGTGATCTCTTGGATTTTGTTAAACTATAGCAATAAAACTCTTGTATCCCTTTGAACATTGCTCCAGCATGTAGTTGCATAGACTGAGGAACAATTTTTGCGCAGCTGATCTTTTGCTTGCTGCAGGTCACAAGAAGAAGATCAAAAAAGATGCTCCAGCTTAATTTTCAGGACTCTCATTGGTACAGAGAGAGGGAGATGGAGAACACAGAGGCAGGAAAGTCAGCTATTGAAAAGTTGAGAAATGTCAGGAGCTTAAAACTGGCCAGCAGGTATTCACAATGTAGTTTAGCTGTTTGCTGGAGGAATTTTTGTGCTCTTCATCTCATTTAATATGTAGCAACTGTGCTTCTGGTAGCAGGTCTGCTACACACCTTTCTACAGATTTCTCAGTGGAACTGTAAGAATAACTGGATTCTGCATTGCTCTTGATTTCTGTGGTTCATTGCTGTCAGGCTAGCCCACAATCTAGAGCATGATGGCCTGTTGTTTTTTTACTATATAAAGGCCACACTTACTGTATAAGTGTTGTCTTCGGGACACCATGTCATAACTATTCATGTCATTGGCAGTTTCCATCAACTGCATACACCTGTTTATTGAATGTGTTACTTCCCCCCCCCCACCCAATATTTGGCCTTAAGAGTTTAATACTGAATGTAAAAACACAACCAGATGTTTTCATCAGAGGTGCAGCCCCTAACAAGTAGTGTAACTATACATGCACCTAAAGTATTTTTTTGCCATTATGCTCTTTGCTGTTTTTGACTGAAGTTGTGTGAATACAAATATTATCTTCCAAATAAGAGCTTCTGCCTCTTCTTAGACTGAAAAAAAATTGAGGAATTAAGAAGCTTAAACCTCAACTATGATTTTAAAAAAAAATGTTTAATGAAATAGCATGGGTTTTTTTTTTGTACAGTTATTGAACTCAATGGATTCACAACTCTGTTTTAGACATACTCTGCATAAGGAGAGTCTGTCAAATTTACCTGATTGGAAAGCATACTCTGTACTGGGTACAGTATATTTTATTAAATCCTCTGCGATACTTGAATTTATTCTTCATTCAACCAAAAGACCTTTATTGTAACACAGATCATGGAGGACATTGCATTTTATTGTCTAGTAGGTCCTGAGGCCCATACTGAAGGGACACTCAAGGAACTGCAGTTTAGGCAAGGAAGCAGCCTGTCCCTGTCCCTGCCCCTCTTGTGTTGAGACATCCACACCAGCATAAGGGTGACTGATTCTAGGTGGGAATGGGAACTCCAGAAGGTACCACATCACGCATTTTGATTTTAATGAGATGCTTCTGTGCTAGCTCATTACTCTGCTTGCAGTGCAGTGGTGTTCATTGTGGGACGGCTGGGAAAGTCATACATAGTTGGCTAGGGCAGTGAAGCAGCTGCCAGAGGGATCCAGAAACAGGTTTTCTGGCAATACACCTAAATTTGGTCAGGGTTCAGTTTAACTGCCAGCAAAGGTGGACAATACTGTGAGGTAAACTCTTGAGAATGGAGAGGGCTGTGTGGAGCTTTCCTCACCATCTTTAGTCCATAAAAAGCCACAGGCATTTAACATAAACTAATCCTGCTGCTATGCTGAATCAGGGACTTTATAAAGGGGTGCCACAAATCAGAAAAGAGAGGTTACTTCTTCCATTTGTTTGGGTTGGACAGAACACTCTTCCCTTGACAGTATTGTGTTTCGATCAAAGAATTGTGTGTTCAGTTTATATCTTTATTGTTGCTGGTGGAGTTATATGGTTCTTTAAACATGTATCCTTATAGGCTGTATTATTAATGTTCATGTTTTTATGTTTTCAAGCATAAATATATTGATTAGTGAGTTATATAAATAAATGAAAAAATAAACTAAATTGAAGAGCTACATTATTCATCTCTGGACTTTAGCTTGCTAGTGAATTTTGTTTCCTGCAAATAGCTCTGAGGAGCCCCTTCCTGATGAATGAACTGCCCAGCATAGTAAGATCTCACAGCCCTCAAACAGAAGAGTTGCCATTCTACTGGTAGTTAACAGCTCTTTTGGTTTTGTATCTATGGGCTGGAAACCTAAATCTAAGAATACAAATAGATCCCTCACAAGCTGAATAGAATCTTTACAAATCAAGCTACAATGTCAATATTCAGACTGACTATTTACAACAGCTATAATATTTTTAAAGAGCTACTTATATGTAACATTCAGGGTCCGTAAGGTTTTCATTAACAAAATTGACAATACTAATCAACATTTTAATAAACTAATTGGCCATGTGCTGCCTTAATTTCTACTTTGAGTGCTGTAAGGCAGTGTTTTTCAGTTATGAACTGATGTCTTCTTGAGCTGAAATGCCTGTTAGTCTTCTGACGTGTTTGTTTGCTGCTAACCATTAATGCCACAAGTCAAAAACCATATATTTTTAGCCTGTCTGTGCTTCAATGACTCCTGTGCGATAATTTTTCTGGTCTTTGAAATGTCTGTGAAAACCTATTCTCCATTTCATGGCACAGAGAATGTGAGAGCTGCGTAGCTTGCTAAGGATCTTCAGGTCTGACAAAACCAGTCTGGAATAGAAGCCAAATGATTTTCTTGTCCTACCTTTAACGTGACCATTAAAGCTGAATGAAATTTATGTCAACTGGGTACCTGAAGGATTTTCAGGAGCTGTTAGGCTCTATGAATACCTTTTGTAAGGCTGCTACTGTTGTGAATCAGTGAGGCCTTATACAGTTGGTTGATCGTTAAAGGTCTTGATGATGTACACTGCACAGGAAGCAATCCCATTTCCCCAGAGATGTTATTCTCTCCTAAGAATGTAATGATTGACCATAGTGATCACATCAGGCATCTTTCTGGCTCAGTACCCTATCTCCAGCAGTTAGTAGTAGTAGAAGCATAGATAAGAGTCAAAAAACGTCCCTAGAAATCAATCAGACTCCTCTAGAAAAAAATCCTAGCTTCAAGTAATCTATAGCTCAGGTAATTCCTGAGTCAGAAATGTGGTGTCTTCGTACTTTACAGCCCTTAATGTTTTTCCATTAGTAGACCCTGTGACTTTTCAAAGCAATGTAACTTTTTCCTCTCTATGCATCTCTCTTGCAAAAAGTGCCACAGTTTAGACAGAAGTGAAAATGTTTTCCATCTGTTTGTTCTGAGCTTGTCCTGTGGTCATTTCATCATGGACATGGCAGTCCTACTTCTTAACTAATGAAAAGTTTGACGTACTTTCACATTCTTCACTCCATGCATGCTTTACACATACCTGTATCAAATCTTGTCTGAGGTATCTTTTCTCCAGGATGGAGAATTTTGTCCATTTACTTGATCCTCGTGAAGTCATGGTATATCTTCAACCACAGTCGCTGTTCTTTTTAGCACCTGTCCATTTATGCAGTATTGTTTAATCCATGTTATCTTGTTTTCCATGTAGATTGTTTCTGGCATTGCTTCTGCTAGTTTGACTGACACTGATCATTGCATTTGCTGTCTTAGAGAACTTTTTATCTTGAAAGCCCTTCCCTAAGTGATACAACTAATTCCATTACAGCCTCTGCCATGTAAAAATGTTAAAAATGTGTTCTCCCAAGTATATGACATATTTTTTGCTGACAGTGAATTTCATCTGATGTTTTTTTAACTGTTTGGTCAATGTCATGTTATACTTCAGTTATACTACCTTCAATAACCAGCAAATTTTGCTACTTTCCTCACTACAGTTTTCAGAGACTATTTCTGAACTTTTGGAAAATCCAGTGATACCTATGTGATTTTTCTTATCGCAAAAAGGGATCTAGGAAGATTGGAACAATGAGCAATCATCAGTGGGGTGAAATTTAACAAGTTGAAATACCAGATTCTGCAACTAGCATGGAGTAATGCTAGGCACAAGTATAGAGTGGGAGAGGAGTGGCTGGAAAGCAGGCCTGCAGAAAGGAATCTGGGAGTACTGGTCAGCAGCAAGCTCAATAGCAGTCAGCAGCAGCGTGCCCTGGCAGCCAAGAGGGCAAACAGCTTCCTGGAGTGCATCAAACACTGGTCTGTCAAAAGAAGTGATTATCTTGCTGTATTCTGCATTGGTGCATTGGTGCAGCCTCACCTTGAGCACTTCCGTACGTGTGCAGCTCCGGAGCTGTCACATAATTTAAGATGTGAAGGTCCTTGAATGTGTCCAGAAGAGGGCAACAAAGCAGGTGAAAGGGCTGAAAGGAGTGTCCTACACCACCTCCTCCTGCTTTCTTAACAAGAAACCCTAATTGTCATCAGGGTATTGAATTTTCAGAGAACCTTCAAATTAAATAGTTTTTATTTTGGTTTGAGGTTTTGGTATTTCTTGAACATTACCTTCTAGTGCTGTCAAAGAAAGCTTGGAAACAGCATAGATAGCAATGAAGTTTATTCTAGGAGCTTTCCTTCAAAAACTTCTTTCTGTGTGAATAGTAATCAAGAAAAAAAAAAAAGTTTATACATGAAATCCTGCTGCCACCTTACCTTTGAGACCTGCATTTTCAAAGGGTTGATGGCAGGGGACTGTAGTTTTTCTTTTGCTGCTGCTCTAGCCTGATCCCTCTGCAGTAATGACCTCTACACTTACTTTGCCTTTCAATGTCTTAAAATTTAGTTTTCTCTGCAGTCATTCACACTGAACCCTGAAAATAAGATATATATATATATATTTATAACAATAAAGGAGAAAGAATTTCTTGGCTGTTATGGGCTTCTGATACTTTATTAGCCCAGTCTACATTCACCCTCACCCTTACAGGTCTCCCTCTGGTAGCTCTGGGCTCTGCTGATCTTGAAGACAAATGATAGAAACATCTGAGTTAGAGACTTTCAGAATCAAAGAAGATTGAGAGGGAATAGGCCTGCTAGGTCATTTTGTCCATCCCCTGCCAATACAGGATCATAACCTACTGTACAATAACTTCACTAATGTTTTGCCAAGTCTCAATTTAAATGAATCATATGATGAGGATTATACCACTTTCTTTGGGAAAATATATCCCTGCTGCTTTATTCTCTATAAGGAATTTTTATGTTATTCTACTTAATATTCCTAATATCACCATAATTACATGGATAACTTATTTGCTTCTTGTAATAATTGTTTTTTTCTTGGTGTTCATATTTTTCATATACATCACGTTAAAATCGCTGTATTTTTTATGCAACTCTTCCCAGCATTTTCCATAACTCAGCTCCTAACTCCATTATCAATGTTTCCTGTTTACCATCATTTAACTTCTTTCCACTTTGTTCATCTTTCTGGTACAGGGTGCTCAAAAAGATATGTATTTATCATTAGACTATTCTAAGTCTGAACTTTAGGTGTTAATGTTCTACAGCAAGGCTTTTGACTGAATCATAATGTGATGCGCCTGGATATGAAATTCCAAATCTCCTGGGCGTCGGCCTTTATAGCTTAATGAAGCACTCGGACCAGTTCTCATTTTTGTTTTTTATTGTACCAATATACCTTTTACACACTCCTGAAATTGTATTTTAGTGAATCATCCTTCCAATTCTCCAGTAAGCCCGCGTGTTGATTATCTTCATCATTTAGTATTCCAACTCATCCTATTTACTTCCATATTCCCCTTCGTAAAATGTAAAACTGTAATTATTTTTCTTTTTTTTTTGAAGTAATAATAATAATAATAATAATAAATCTGAGCTTTGAGTTACATAAGCTGTATTGAATTTAAAAAAATCAATTTAATCTTTTCTGAAGCTGCGAAGTCTAAACTGCTATCAACATAAATATACATTTATTGCTTGGCATTGACAGAGATCAGAGTTAAGGTTCTTTGGATAAGCTCATTGGATATTTCCAAACCAGTGTATATTTACCATTTATTTAAACATAACCTTTTGATGGATGGACAACTTGGTGGATAAGGAATTGTCTGGATGATCACACTCAAAGAGTTCTGGTCAACAGCTCAATGTCCAATTGGAGATCAGTGGCAAATGGCATAACGCAAGGCTGAGTATTAGGACCAGCACTGTTTGTCAGTGACATGAACAGTGGGATTGATGCACCCTCAGCAAGTTTGCCAATGACACCAAGCTGCTTGATTCAGTTGACACACTGTAGGGAAGGGGTGCCATCCAGAGGGACCCTGACACATTTAATAGGTGAGCCAATGCAAACCTCATGAAACTCAACAAGGCCAAGTGCAAGGTCCTACACCTGGATCAGGATAATCCTCTTGACGAGAAAGACATGGGGGTGTTTGATAAAACTCAACGTGAGCCAGCAGTGTGTGCTCGCAGCCCAGAAACCAGCTGTATCCTAGGCTGCATCAAAAAGAGCATGACCAGCAGGTCGAAGGAGGTGATCCTGCCCCTCTGCTCTCATGAGACCCCACCTGAGTACTGCATTTAGCTCAGGGCCCCCAACATAAGAAGGATGTGGACCTGTTGGAATGAGTCCAGAGGAATGAAGCCTGAGGAAAAGAAGACTCCAGGGAAACCTTCTAGCAGCCTTCCAGTCCTTGAAGGGGGTCTACAAGAAATCTGGACAGAGCCCTTTTTACTAAAGCCTGCAGGGATAGGGCAAGAGAGAATGGCTTTATACTGAAAGAGAGTGCATTTAGATGAGATATAAGGAAGAAATGCTTTACTGTGAGGGTAGTGAAACACTGGAGAAATTGCCCAGAGAAGTTGCAGGTCCCCACCCCTGGAAGTGGTCAAGGCCAGGTCAGATGAGGCTTGGAGCAATCTGGTCTCGTGGAATGTGTTCCTGCCTCTGGCATGGGGTTTGGAACTTCTAAGCCAAACCACTGTATGGTTCCATGGATCTATGATTCTAAAAGTTAAATTGGATTTCAGTTTAAAAATATCGATTTAACTCTACTTTTTTAATTGCAAAATTTCTGATATATATAAAACTTTTCTAAACGGAAATATACTTGACTTTTCTGTATGTCTTTTATACATAACATTTGTGTACTTGACTGTCCTCCTCCTCCCCCAGTACTATAACTAGGTGATCATAAGTGCATATTCCTTTATAAACACAGATTCCTTCACTGTCAAAAGTTGCTCTCTGCAAAAAAAAGATGGCAAGAAAAGAGTTAACAAAAAGGTCAATGAAACGTGAAGACATCTGGTCTTCGATGTGTACAAAAATAATATTTGTGATTTTAGATGTCTTTTATGTTTCTATTGCTCAAAAATAGATTTTTCTTTTTGACTGAACATTTTCAGCCTTCCATTGACTGCAATAGATGACTGCCTTAGGGCATTTCTGAAGGGGAAAACTAAAAGAAAAATTACTAAATTCCTTTTTTCAGAACTGCTGCTCTGCATATCCAGTAATTTTTTTAGTACAAAGACATACCAGTCAATGGGGAGTTCTGTTTGCAAAAGGGCTGCAAGATTAGGTTCTTAGTATGCAAGTGTAGCCACCAAATGAGGATGATAAGACTGAAGTGACCAGGAAGGGGCAGTTACAGCTCTCTTCTCAGTTTTCATATTTCAGAATTTTGTAGGTATTCACATTAGAGTAGTTTGGACAAAACACGAGAAAAGGCCAGGGAGGGAAGGAAGAGTTCATTCTGCAGAACAGCTAGGAAGCAACATTATGGTCCCATGGTTGAGGTAGCCCTGTGCTCAGACACAAGCACAAGGTGACCTTTCAGGAGCATGGAAAGACTTTTTTGCTGAGCTTTACTATGGAGCTGACTATGCAAGTACTGTAAATCAGCTAATTCAGGCATAATGGAACAAAAGCTGTACAAAAGGACTAACCATTTACTCTTTATGGCTAAGGAGCAGCACTTGCACATTTCTAGTCTTTATTTTTGTATCAGCACAGATGTGTTAGCTGAACTGTTCCTCAGCTTTTCCTCTTGCTTGTGTCTATTAGAAAAAGCTGCTGTGAGAAACTGCTGCAGCTTTTGTGATGTATTTACATCAGAGCCTCAGCTGAAGATGTTCTTCAGATCCTTGTCCTAACATTTGTTCTAGACACTCAAGCGGTGCTCTGTGCAGAATTTCAGGGATCAACATTACTGGAACAAATTTTCAGAGTGATGTTTATTTTGTAAGCAAAAAGAAGAGATGACACTGGACTGTTAAAACTTATATTGTTCTTTACTTACAGTTATTCCCTCTTTAGTGCATATTAGCCAATAAGAAAAACATTGAAAAAGCCTTGATCAAAAGGAAAAATCTACAAGGCTTTCTTCTGCCCCACTGTTGCTGCTGGCAGTACCAAAACACTGTAAATTTTTTGTTATGTTCTTGGATTATGTAGTGACATCTTAGCTAGTAACAGCTATTTAATGGCTATTATACTTTAGCAGGTTTGTAAAATTTAAAGACCCTAAGCGGGCATTTGCATAATAGCAGAAGAAACTCTAAGCATCAAAAATACAACACACATTTAAAAGTTCCTGTTGATATACCTTGAAACACTGGCTAAATTAATAAATTTCATTTTATTGGAACAGAGCAGAATTGGAATGGAATGGAATGGAATGGAATGGAATGGAATGGAATGGAATAGTACGGAATGGAACAGAATTCTTTCTTCAGTTGCAAGACACCTAGGACAATCATCTAGTCCAACTGTCTAACTACTTCAGGACTGAAGGCTGTTTTCTGGGTTTTTTATGA
>JBCJKH010044197.1:0-10609 GCA_039877255.1 Loriculus beryllinus
TTTTCAGTCATTTCTTTTATTAGTTTGTACTCTCATTTTCATATGTAAGTCTGTAATGAATACAGCCCCACTACCAGATGAAGGCCTTTCAACAATTTCTTTTCATGCTAATACTTAAATAGGACTTAATTCCACCTGGGCAGATCCTTTCACCTTTCACCAGTGTAAAAAGCATAAAGAGATGATACTTGTGTAATAAGAGACAGAAACCCTTCCCACTCTTGAGAACTAATCTCACCTAAATTTACCGACAACTGTAAGCAGGTAGGAAAAAAAACACTGACTCCTCTTTTCTGTAGATGGAAAAGGGCTGTATTTTTCCAGTGACTTATACCAGTAGACAGCACAGTCTCTAAATGTGCTCAGTATCTGACATGGGTTCCATCACATGCATCTCTCTCAGAAGGAACATTTATTTCTTTAGGCTTAGGCTCAGCAAATACAGATGGTGGAACCCCTTGTCTGTGTTGTTCTAAAGCAGCTGGCAAATTCGTCCAAAAATTTCATATATTCAATATTTCTGTACACAAATGGAGAATGTAAGAAAGATGGATTCAAAGAAAATTGATATTCTACTTGCAGGTAGACTGCAGTGAATACAGTCGCTTAGAGAGAGGAAGACCTATTTACTGTGAAAGACTCTATCAACCTTTCTGTGGCTCTGATGGGAAAACATATAACAACAAGTGTTCTTTCTGCAAAGCAGTGCTGTAAGTACAATACTGTGTAATTACTCCTGAATATGCCAAAACCTGAGATTAGGCCAGTTGTGTGGTGTTTCTATTCTATGTAAGTGCTGTCATATTTTTCAGGGTAACTACTTCTCTGCTCCTTTGTTTAATTTTTATAGAATAATTCCTTCTCCCACCAATAAGGTCCAATTGCCCTAAATGAATGACCTTGATATTTGTGTGAGCAACTTCCTATTCTAGCACAAATGGTAGAAGTCGGACAGTAAAGAGAGGAGTCCAATGAACAACACATGGCTAACAAGGCACCTAAATCCAAATCAAGTCAGCTAAGAATTCAAAAGTAGTACCAGAAATACTTTGCTTTTAATAGATAAAATCTAACTTTTTAAAAGGCAAATTGTCTACAGGTTCAGTGCCTTCTTGCCTCCTACAAATGTTTATAGGATCTTTTGTGTTTAGCAAGTTGCTAGCTGAGGACTTCAGAGATATTTTAAAGCATAATGTTAAGCTTATTGTCTGCAATGTGCATGTCTTTGCTTCCCTTTTCAGGAAAAGTGGAGGTACCTTACAAATGAAGCAAGCAGGGGCATGCTGAATGGATTCTGCATGGTAGAGAAGAGGGCTGAGAACAGCTTTACACTGCCCTATCACAATCTCTTAAGTCTATTTCATTCATCCTGCCTGATCTGGTGATGGTGAAGAAAGCACACCGTAGCTCTGTCATTTGCTGCTTCTCTCTGCTCCTAAGTGTTGAGATTGACACTTCTGTCCTCCCTGCAAATCACCTCCTCAGGATTCCTGTTTCTGTAGCAAGGTGGTTTTCACATGAGCTTTATTCTTCTGAGGATGCTACCTAATCTTAGTGGACACGTCTGTGCAAGCACTGCCTCTGTTTTCCTTGTTGAAGTGTTTTCTTTCATTTCCTCAAACTTTTGCAGATGCTTTTTTTCCAAAGGCTTCAGCTTTCCCAGGTAGTGCTTTGATTCTACCAGGTTTGCAGCTAAATTTTACACGCTCATTTTTCTTCCACCTCTCTACAATTCTGATTCATACGTGTTGTTTAGCTACTTAGTCTGCATGTTTATTAAAATAAACGTTGACCTGTTTGTTTTTTTTTTTCCATGGTGACCTTTCTAGAGAATAAGTTTATTGCATCCATTATTCACAAATGAGATACTTCCCAAGTTACAGAAAATATATAGAGCAGGAGTTAGAAGAGGTAAAAAACCAAAGCCTGGAAGACAAAAGTTGTCTTCCACTAGATGGCCTCATGTTCCTGGAATTTATCCTACAGTCTGGCACTCTTTTAACTTCAAATGAAGCAAAGCTGTTAAACTGTAAGACTGCATAAACTTCATAGCAGTGCCTCTGTGAAATCCTGCATTTAAATGTCATCATTAATGATTCTGTTCACTTCTGAGAAATTGGCAGCTTTTAGACCTGAAAAAAATTCTGTTCTGCTCTTACATCCTTAATATCTTCATTATTGAACTAGTTTGTCTTTTACACTTGAATAGTCAGACAAGGAAATAAATTCCCCAGAATTAAAACTTATGACTGACTGACTTTACTGCGGTTACACATGAACAAAATTTTGGAACTGGAATGTGGGTGTCATATGCTGTCTGGTACTCGATTCTCTGGACAAGAGAGGCTCTATTTCATTTGCTAATACACACTGATGTAGCTCTAGTCTTTAGTTTGATTTATAATGTGACCTGGCTGAACTATTTTTATGGTAATTGCTTATCACACTTAGCACATATAGAATATCTGAGAGACTGAAAACAACAAAAAATGAAAGGAAAAAATGAGAATTAATGAAGTGCTAGATTAAGTATGTAAATGGAGTGTTCAACTAAGCAAACACCATAAAAAGTAAATACTCTGTATTTCTTTGTCGAGTAATTCTAAGTAATGATTGTATTTCACAAGGGACATATTTTTCCTGACTCTACAACCCCATAATGCATTGCAGTTGCTACTGAATGTTCTGTAAATCTTGGCCAAATAAATTTCTTACCATTGTTAGGTGCTGTTCCCAGTCACAGATGTGTCTCATGAAACCACAGATAGCAGGATAGAAGCCTAGACACTGTTTTGGGGATGGAGTGGTGTTCATTCCCCACTGTGGGAGCTTCAGATTTGAAGGGACAATGGTGCTCTAAGTACATCAAAATCCTATTTAACACTGGATCATTCAAATGCCATTGAAACTTATAAGGTTCTACCTGTGACCTTGGCTTTCATGTTCATCTTTCAGCAAGCATAAGATGCTTTGATGTTCTATTGAGGATTTCAATTTAGAACAAGTGTTAGCCAACTGCCAGGATAAAATAGGAAAATTAAATATTGAGACTAATGATTATGGGTGAAGAGTTTCTACACAGACCACAGAGCCCTTCTCTTTGTAACTGAAGTCAGTATTAATTAGCCTCTTCACAAGTCACAGGATTGACTACTGCTCGGAATGCTGAGCCACACAAGTATGTGAGGAACATAAAGCTTGTACAGTGAGGAGTGTGGTCACTCTCCACACAGTACCTGAGAGACTGTGCTTCTGCCTGGTGTATTTCTGTCAGTAAACTTTATGTACAGTGTGTGTAGGGAGTAGTGGTGGAAGGGCTTGTCTTCAGTGCCATGTTCTTCATGAAATGGAAAAAGCACAGCTTATTACAAGCAAGATATCATTCCCTATAGTGCCAATTTATCAATGTTATTCCAGAAATGCTGGCAGAAGAAATCACATTTACATTCTTCATCTTTGTTAACCAAGACCTGTTTCCATGAAGCCAAATGTTTGTTTCACAGTGACAAGAGAGCTGCAACATATAGTAAGAGGTTTTTATCATATATATTTCTTTAATTACTCTCTTCATCATTAATGTTTTTTGATTGTGGGAAGTTTTCATTGCTATGAACTATTTTCTGATGGATATATTTAAAACATTTTTTTCATGAGAGTGTCCCCACTGCTGAAGTAAAACATCAGACTGACACATTTTCAAAAGTAACTTGTGCTCATGGTTGCTTTGGAAAGCAGACCTTCCTTCTAAATTGGTGAAGAACAGATGCAGTAAATCACCGATCCTGAAACTTGCCGTGTTCAAGCATTTTCAGATGGTGGCAGTGACAACACCACAGGCAAATGAGTGACTATCAAGCAGAACCAATGGACGATGTTTTAACATGACCCAGGAATCCACCAAATAGAAATCAACACATGTATACTAGAGTTTAACAACCCATAAGATCTCTTGAATTTTGTTCATCTCCTCCTCTTCATTAGCTCCCACACTGACCCCTAAAAGGGAAAGGGAAGACAGACAGTAGATAGATGATACTGGAGATGAATATATCAAATTCTGAGAAGGAATTCAAGTCAAAGAGGTTTATTTTTTTGTGGAAGGTGAAATACATTAACACAACTTAAGGTGAAATGTAACAAATACTACAAATCTTAGGAAAAATGAGAGGAAACCTTCAGGAGAAAAAAGCTCAGAGAAGATTTAAAACCAGGAAGCTGGACAGCGCTTGTATGTACCTTCTTCTTGTCTTTCCAGGCTTACTTTACTGCACAAACCAGAGTGCTATAAGGAAGAAGTTCTTTACTGTGAAGATGGTGGGGCACTGGAACAGGCTGCCCAAAGAAGTGACAAATGCTCCATGCCTGGCAGTGTTCAAGGCCAGGTTGGAGGGAGTCTTGGGTGACCTGGTTTAGTGTGAGGTGTCCCTGCCCATGGCAGGAGTGGTGGAATTAGATATCTGAAGGTCCTTTCCAACCATAACTATTCTATGATTCTCTGATACAGTCTTTACTGATTCCTAAAGACACATCTGTCAGGTGAAAAAAATTTGTAGTGAAACACATATTGATCATATTGCCTTCTTTCTTTTCCTGGTGGAAAAGACTCCATTTATTCAGCTAAGCCACATACTCAAGAATCCTACAGGCTGCCTGAAACACTAATAAAGGGTCAGGTGCAGATGGCATAGTTTTCTCTTCTCTATGAAATAAAGTCGTTTGAAATCTTTGTAAGTCTAACATAAAGTCACATGGACTTTTTTGGTGGTTTATATGGCTATCTTCCCACTCTCTTTCAACTCAGTATAAACTTCTGTGAATAAATGACGGAGAATGCTAGAATGGTGGCAGATATTAGGAAAATACTGATGTAAACTGACATTAGAATGGTTTTTCTTTCCATTTTTCTCTGGCCAAATATATGAACATTACATACCATTGAAGTATTTTACAAAAATATTCTTAGAGTCTAGTGACATTGCTATGTCTTGGTGTTACAGGTAAGACATCAAACTAGAAAAGCACTGCAGTAAAACTCCTCCATTGGGTCATCAGACTATTCAGATACTTCCAATGCACTTTCAGTTTCTTCTTTAGCTAGACTGCTCATATTAACATCAATTAGATATATTGCTCATAAAGAGATGAACTGTAAATCTGTATTAAGGTAATTAGAAATTGTTGGCTAGAGCCACAAGTGCTCATGACCTCTGGCACAAGAACAGCAAGACTTAAGGGCTGTGTGCATGGGCTGGTGAAAGAGGCTTGTCAGGTGGCTCTATTATCTTTTGGATTAGGATATGTATAAAGCATGAGGATGTAGGCTGGTGCTGCAACTAAAGATAAATCAGTGGCAGCAGAAAAATCTGCCAGGATGAAATGCTAATGCTCATCAGCTAGAATTGTTTCCTGTTAAAGAGACAAGCTGAGAAACTTAAGGAACCTAATTCTTCTAGCATTGAATGAGAGGAATTAATGGAGGATGTTGGCAGAAAATTCTTCTCTCTATCCTAGGACACAGGCTATAACCACAACTATAATAATTCTGTTTATCAGGAAGTGAGGTCTCAGCAATTAGGTAGTAGGAATGAAAATGAACAAGGTATTATTGTAAGTTTCTCATAGCTCAAAGGCTTGTGGCTCTGAACAGCCAACCCAAAAAGATTCTCAGAACAAGTCATCTTGCTGTAAATGTGTCTTGACTGAAAAAAATGAGAAAACAAAGCCAAACTCTGATGTTTACCATGATATCAGAAAAATCCAGAAGACAATTTGGGGATAATTTCTGCCTTCCAGCTTGGCTTGTTACAGCCTAAATGGGTATTGACACCATTTAGTATAGTGAGATACTTAACTGTGTCTGTGGACCAAACCTATGATACTATCTTTCCCACGCAGTCAATGCACATCCACAAAGCCCTGTAAGTTAGACATCTAAAACAGTCCACCATAAACCCCTGCACCTACCACAGATCCCTGGAACTTTAATTTGTATCTGATTATTTCTGACATGGAACAGTAGATGAGAGCAGCTGAGAACAATAATTTCCAACACAGAGTGTCTGTGCTTTTTATCATCTCCTGTAAGCATCATGTGCTGGCCCACAGCTGCAGATAATGCTGAGAAGCAGACCAGCTTTTGCCACATACCGGAACAAAGAACATGATTTGCAAATTGCTGTAAATAGCATCTGAAGAAAATGCTGAAGTGGCCAGACAATCTGGACTGTCAAGTTTGTGTGATGGAGCAATGACATAGAAATATGGGGAAGGAAAAATGTACATAGCTTGAATGAGGGGATGAAACATGCTCAGATCCTGTTTGCTACAAAATAAAACAGAGCTAGACAGATATTGGCACTGAATGGAAAAACAGAAGACATCTCCTTGCATTTATTGAGGATTAAAGTTTTCAAAACTTTGCACTGAAAAGGTGCTCACATATCTTCGATGTAGCTATTTATATGTGGAGGAGAAGGAAGGATTTTCATAGTAAGGTGTTATGACATTTTCTTTTTCACTTCTGTGACAAGAGGTAATGAAATATAGGCCTGAAAATCAGATAGGGCGGGTTGTCAAAAAAGAAAATGCCAGTGCTATAATAAAGGCACTTCGCCATAAAATCCACACTGTATTTTCCATATTGTTGTTACTGTTATCTTTTGATACTGTAGTTACTGTCATTGTTCTACCATATAAGTACAGCAGATGAAGAGCATTGGTGCTCCACGTGCTCAATGTAAGAGATGGACCCTGTGCCTAAGACCTCAGAGATTGATCTAGAAAGCAACCTGTTGGGGGAAACATAAACACTTTAACCAAAGCCTCTTATATATCAGAGATGTATGAGTGAGCCAGAACCAGCATCCAGGTCCCATGACTCCTACACTAGCAATTATATTTTTAAAGGCATCAAGGCAAGATGAAAAATTGCCTGCTGTGTTCTACAGTTGCTATTGCATAAATCATTCCTTAGATCAGATCAGAATCCCATGTCTCTGGATTGAAGACAATATAAGATGACTGACTGGTGAAGTATAATGGAATATAGTAGTTCACATTCAGCTGGCTTCCTTATAGTGGATCAGTGCCTGGTCAGCCTGGAGAGCTGCATTCTAACTCTGCTCTAAAACCAGCGTGATACTTCACAGGCTTTTTACACTAAATAGTTCAAAGGTTATCTATCTCATGCTTGTTGAGTGTTTCTAGTTACTACAGTTATCCAGTGCTTCTGAATCTTTTAATAATACAAAGGTTTTGGGAAAAAAAAAAAACCCCAACCAACAAAAGCAACAAAACCCAACAAAACTGTTCCTTAGTGTTACAGCTTAAGAAAATGTAAGCAGAAGACATTTGCAACTATTTGATCTGAAGATCATAAAGTCTTACTCCATAAGACTCCCTAACTCATGGCTGCATGAACTGGTAAAAAAAAATATCACCACCAAAATACCAGTGAAGTTCTCAGCACTCTCATGTGCCAAGAAGGAGACATCTTAAAAGTTTAAGTCTGGTAACATTGGGTTCTCGGATTCAGTTACTTGAGAAATTGGGAAACTGAGGAAGTAACAATCTTCCTTGGGAATTACTCAGAAGGAGGCACAATCAAATTTAAATCTAAACTGGCATCTGAGTGTCTTTGGACAACTCTTAAGCATGTAGTAAGATTTTCAACCTCTATTTTACAAATGCTTTGACAGTTTGGACAATTTCTAGTAATGCAAAGCTTTGTATGCAAGTTATAGACACCATGAGTTACATGAATTAACTGTCCATAAAGGGATATTTTGGCAAGCTGTGGGACATGAGGTTTAAACTTTGTTCTTTCCTTTCTTAGTTGGACTTAATTCCAGCACAAGATAAAATTCCAGCACAAGAAGGTCCCAGGGATTACTAATTACAACGCTTTCCCCCTGTTATGCCTAGATATTCTCAGGGATAGCAGGAAGTTAGAATGTATCAGTTACAAGCATAACAGCTCTAGTATCTCATTCCTGAAGGTTTTTGATCCCTCAGTCTCCCAAAGAAGAACAGCCCCTTGACAGAGTAGAGAAGCATATTACATAAACCTCATGTCAGTTCGGGAAAGCTGCTTCAGTCCTCGCAGAAGCAGCACCTGAAGGCTGAGGAATGTGGTCATGGGGAAGGCTGTTTTCTCATCTATGCCACTGAGATGCCACCTCCTGGGAGAAGCGCAGCACACCTGTAGCTATTGGCCTCCCACCAGCACATCTCAGCTCTTTCTGAGCACAGCTGAAAGGTGATTTCACCTGACACAGAGCATAACAAAAGAAGAGGGCTTGAGGATTTTGTTGGGGAGGGGTTCATACTTTTTTAAAGAGGGAATGATAAAACAAGGGAGCTCCCTCCCTGCTCCCAACAAGTGAACTTATACTCTCAAATTTTAACCCTGTTAAAATAGAATATTTCTAAGTCAAGAAGACACAAAAATTTGAGGCAAGATATTTAAACTTTGATGAAAATACTACTGATGTATAGGAGGAGGCCTGTATGTCAGAATCCCTTTGCTTCACTTTTATCAGGTATCAGCTGTGGAGAGAGGAGAAAAATACTAACATGCTAATTCAGTGATGCAGGTGAGATACATTTGGTACCAATTTCTTATAAATACAGAGAGAAGGAATACATTTGGAAGAGAATGTTTAGGTGTTTTCTAAGAAATATGTTGATGGAATAGGTGCAGATACAAGAAAAGTGTTACATAAACTGTTAACTACTTCATATGTAGATGGAACCTAATTTTGTCATCAGTTGTGGTGGAGAGCATTCATTGTCTCAGAAGATTAAAGCTTAGAAACATCACTTTGAGAGGCTGGTAAGTATTGAGAGGCTGTGGGTTGTAGACTTTTGATGTTTTTTTTCTTTAAAGCCTGAAGGAATGCACTTATTCCCATAAGTCTTTTATTTTTGATTCAATGATACCTGTGTTATAGAAATAACATTATGAATTCTCCCTACAGAGTAAATTTGTAGTGTGTATGTTCAAATAGCTTCTGCCAGCCATAAATAAGACATCCCAACACTGTACATAAAAGGAAGCAAAGGCAATGCTCTGATATTAGTTTAAGAAACACTAGCCTTTTAACTTTGTAAACTTCTCAGTAATACGGTACATGTGATGCAGTGTACTATTTCATTTCAAATTTGATCAAGACCAAAATGGTACTTTTACTGATGAATGTTCAGCATCTCAAGTTTCTAACTGTTTTGCGCTATGTTTTAGTTTAGATATACTCAAGGGACTCAAACTCTAAACTTTCTTATAAGTAGCAGTGGAGAGAAAAAGAAATAGAACCAGCAAGCTGCTTTCAAAGACCCATATATAACTGATCTATGTGATAAGTAACTGGGTTTCTCTTAAGAAAAAAAGAGGGTGGTTTTGGTTTCTGCTGTTTATCTTGTAACCACTAAACCATTCATATCCTGTGGCTGTCTATACATAAGTCTAAATGACAGCTAAACTCAACTCCCTTGCCCAAATTTCTTAATTCAATTCAGTCTCTTGTGTCTTTTTAGCAGTCTCCTCTTATTGCCACTCAATACATGCCCCTTGCCTTTGTGGGGAAGGCAGGAACAATAATCACTAGACTTGAATTCTGCTATTGATGAACTGCTGCTTCCCTTTTCTTGTTTTCTTTTCAGAGGAGGCCTCACTTGCCTATTTTTCCCCATATTTTGAGGTCTAAACTTTTTGGATGCTGCTATTGACTCATTTAAAATCCACGCTTACTGCCAAGAAGAGGGTCTGCCCCTCTTTGCACAGCTGTTACTGTTCTATGTTCAGCAGCAGCATCAGTGGCACCATTTCCTCTCTTGTAGCAACCAACTTAAATTCTGTCCTTCATGTGTACCTGTCACTGGTTCATTCTTTCCTGCTGCCTTCTGCTTTTTCTCCACTGTACTGAAATGATCTTACATGAATGTAATGTGCCAGGCTGTGAGAGGCTTATATGAGGTATCAGCCAGTATATGTTCCTGTTGTCTTTGCTGTAGGTAGCAGTGATGTTGTGAGAAGTTAGCTGAGGGATGAAGAGAAACAAGTCTTGGACATAACAGTTATTTGGCTTTTATAGTCATGAGAATTACCTCTAACATGTAAGAGGAAAAGCTAAACAGGAGCACTTCCTGAAGCCATTTCACAGCTGGAGTAACATCAGACTAAATGTGAATGCTACTGCATGCATTTGCCATATGATCCCTCGAAAGAGATGAGTTTTCCCACTTCCCAGTGACTCATTCTGCAAAGTCAATCTGAAAACTGATTTTGTTGCTTTGTATTTCACTGCAGTGTTGTGGGTTATTCTGGGGTGATCATTAGGCCAGTAACTGTGACTCTTCGTATGTTGGCCTTCACAATAAAACACTAATAGTCTGCACAGTAATAAATGGGCTTTGCTCCTCAATTCCTTGGAGTTTATACGAAATGTGCCTCCAAGCTGTTTAGTAAAGTGTGATTTCTGCTGGGATCCATCCAAATGCACTGAATAAAAGATGGCCTAAATATAGACTCACAAAATGCTGCAAATGCACTTTGGCAAAGGCAACTGGCAGGGCTCCTGGGGCCGGGCTAAAGCCTCTGCAGATAATGTAT